>WEZZ01003943.1:183-14755 GCA_013400585.1 Chloropsis cyanopogon
CAAGCTCTTTTAGTATCAAAATTAAATCCATGTATGCACTTTAAAAATTTGGATATAACACAAAATTAATTTCAAGAAACTGCAGCTATAAGTACCATATAGAACTTCAAAAACAACAGTAGATGAAATGATGTAATATTTGACATTTAAATTCTTGAGAAAGAGGAATTTTGAAGGATTTGGTCTAATCATAAATTAATGAAATTAAATAATCTTGTCTTCAAAATGTGTCGCTGACCTCAAAGTCATCAACTTGGTACAGCTCATTTTTATACAATAGACTGAAGAAAAAAAATGATCAAATTAAATAAATAGCTTGTGTGAATAAACAATTCTGAAAATATTTTTAAATTGAGGGTATCTCTGCCTTCTAAAAAGAGGGAGGGGAGGAAGGGATTAAAATTTGGTGGAGTGCAATTTGTAAAGCTTAAATCAATACATAAAACAATAAAAAAAAAATTCAGATAGCTGCTCCTTCACTATTGATTTCTACCATACAGTTCTAGAAGTCATAAAGCATGACCTTTCCTTATTCAAATATAGAAATATTTTAAATATGAGTGTTGGACATTGCAAAATATGTGATCATCATTGTATAACAGTGTTACTGCAGAAGAGTATGAGGATAATGTTAACAACTTAATGCTATGTAAATCATATGCTGGAAATGTGGAAGAAATATGCATTTCTCATTGTTAGTTCCTGAAACATGGAAATATTATAGCTGCATACAAGATAACATGATGATTTTCTGGCTTGTGCTCTGCAGGAGCAAGGGTCTTCTACAAGATTTGTGAAAATGGTGACAGTCATCCTTGAATGTTACTTGATGATCTAATCAAAGTGGAAAGCTGTTCCTTTTAGAGTCTGAATTTTCTTTGACTTTCCTGGCTACATTCCCACACTTCCATGACTTTGCAAACAACACAGGCAATCACAAATTGGATTATTTTTCTTCCATGAGTATTCCAAGTGATTCAAGTATTGCATGTGAAGATACACTTTCACAATTTTACCCCAGAATTCCAAATAGCAAAGTGCCTTCTCATATAGACATTACCTCCTTTACATGATCTCCACCTGTACATGTTGGGGGTTTCTTTTTGTTGTGTTTTGTTTAATTTTTTAATTCAAAGAACTAATGGATTCTTAGTAAATATAATTCTTAGGGTGTCTGTGGACTGGAACCACAGGTTAAACCCTTCATCTTGCGAAGAGAAAACCATTGTTCTGCGACTTCCAACTGCGCTGAGTTGTCTCCACATTGGAGATTTCTGTTACTGGTCCTACAGAAGCACTTCTCAAAGGTGACAGTGCATATTCCTCTCATCACATAAAGACCCAAAGGAGTCTTGAGATATTAGAAAAAGCAGTTGGCAACAGCTCATTTCTTCCAAGGAGAAGGTCTAATGCATCTGATTGTTTTAATGCCTGGAATAAGCTCCAGTTCCTTCATGAGCAAAGAAAAAATGTTTACATTTATAGTTAACTACTAGACTCTTTTTTCCTCCTTTGTCACTGATTGAGAAGAACATGTCAATACAGGGATTTAAAGGTATGTCTCAAAGAGGTCTGTTTGAGGCTCAAAGAATCTCAAAGAGGCTTTTCCCCTCCTACAGCTCTTACAGACTGTGATTAAATGGGCCAAGACAGAGCGAAGCACCCCTGGAACAGCGGCGTGAGTAAGCATAATTACACCTATCATTTCATGAAAGGAAGCCTACATATACATGAAAAGGACAAGGGAAACTTTCAAGGCATAAATATGCACGGGGGGTGCTAAGGTGAACTGGTGTGTTTGTTTTCTGAAGCCTTGCAACACTAACAATTACCTTTCCATCAAAAGACCTTCACACTTGGATTTGGGAAAAGTAATATGCAGACCACCTATTGGGAAGCCTGTGTTACAAAGCTTCAGTATTTCATCCTGTCTATGAAAATAGTTGGTTAGTTTTATGAGTAATAGAATTGTCTTACCACTAATTCATTGCTCTAATTAGTATTAAAAAAGTTTTCACAAAATAGAACTTTTCCCATACTTTGAAATTCAAAACAACAGTTTGTTCCTAAAATTGGGATAATTTCATTTGCAGTAACAAAGATTTTATGCCATTTTGGATTTATAAGTGAAACCAGCTGAATTAAATTAAATAAATTTGCAAGTAGAGCAATTCAAAGTAATTGCTTCAGTGGGGTTCGGCATGGCCACAGTGGTTTTCCTGTGACTTTGAGTCTTTCCATATCTGTGGGAATGGACTCCTGTACAGAGACCTTTCAAAGTCAAAGAAGATCTGAAGTACACCCAAGCTGCTTATTTCTGGCCTTTACACATGCCCAAAATGTGAGAAAAGTTATGCCTGTGTGTCTTTGAAGAAAAAGGAGAGCATATCTAGATTAGGGAACTGGTAGCAAGGGCTGATGAGAACAAATCAGAGGAGCAGATAGATAAACAGCATTTAATAAATTATGGAAGAGGCAAAGAAGCTTTTGGACAACTCTAGCTGGCTATAAATATGAGGAAACTAGAGTTATGATCAATAAGGTTTCTCTAAGAAGTTTCAAATGGCAGTTTGAAAATCTATCAAAAAAAAAAAAAGGGATTGATTACCACTATCCCCAAAATAATTTATATTATGCTTCTTTTTGCTATTACAGTATTGCTTATACCTCCACTTATTTCCATACAATGAGACTTAGGTTTAGTTTAGATATTTCAAGGACAAATCACATATTAAGTTTTAACTACTATCAAATGTTTCACAAATGGATGCCAGATATATATAGATCTATTTTAAGAATTCCAAACACTTAACATCTCTGAAAAAAACAAAAAGCTACAAAAATACAAAAATCACGTTTCTAAAGCATATTTAGTTACACCAGTTGGAAGCATTAAAAATAGTTTTAAAAAGACGCACTGAAAAGCCACTACTGTAAAGATTTGAGTCTGCCTAACTGGTATGTCTAGACTCATTAAATGTCAAAATACTAACTGCCTCTTATTTTCAGAACACAGAAATGTATATTTTTCATGTCACAGATGCCAGAGGTGAAAAGCAATTTAATTCCAAGCTGGCATGATATTAAAAAGAACTGCTGCAGAGATTTCAGGAACAACAAACCCACTTCAGACCTCAGGGAAAGCCTGCAGAGAAGTGTCCTTACTAAAATTTAAAAAGAAAGGCTTTGAACTACAACATGGAAACAAATACGGACATTTTCTTTGAGCTCAAAAAAATAAAAAAGAAAGAGAATAGATTATTCCAAAACGGAAGTAAGGTCCTGGCACCTCAGCTATAAAAAAGCTCACAGGACTAAATATGTTTAGTCTCTTCCCTTCATGTTTAGCTTCGGTTTTGACTAAGAAAATGTTATCCTTTCAGATCAATATATCTTGGTAATGGCCTCTGCAGAAGTTAATTTCCACCTTATTTTATACAGTAGGGAACACAGTATGAGAGACTCAAAGATTTATAAAGCATATTGTGGGGCTGGGAAGAACCACAGGTTAAGTGCAGATCTTGCCTCTTGAAACTTCAAAAGACAGCAAAAAAGAAGGAAAACTAGGGCCAAAAAGAGGTGCTGATCACAACCAGCACTTTAGGCTCTTCCTTCTTATGCTACAGCTCAAAAAGCCTAAGAGTGGTTCATTAGGGAAGAAACCCTAAAAGCTGTAATGTTTTTTGGGTTTTTTTTTTGTTTTGTTTTGTTTTGTTTTGTTTTTTAATTTGAGTTTTTAAACACTGGGCAGTACTCCCAAGGCTTGGTAACTACAGATAGGCTGAAGACCACAACCAGCCATGGCTTATTAACACGAAATAAGGGCTTCACAATCTGGCTTCAACTTAAATGGTTCATGTCTACCTCCTCTGGATTATCAAGCTCTAATAATAGCTACTTCATCTCATATGATGCTTTCATGGGAGATGAAAAATGACAGCATACAACCACAGGGAAATGTAGTCTTGGGTCCCCATATATAGGGGGGAAATGGTCTTGTGGAGAGAGGACAAGATGATAGTAAAATGCTTTGGTGCTGAGTTTGGATGAGCAACTGTCCATGCGCTTTTACTGCAGCCTGCCTGACAGAGTCCTGTCACAGTTGCACTGTCAGTGCAAACAACATCCTCCCAGACACATTTGGAGCTGACTTCTGCAGCAGACCAAGGATGGTAAGCACGATATATGAGGCTGACTTCTTTGGAACAAGAAGAGAGTTTGCTTGTATAAAGGGACAGAGTACCACCCACACTCTGGATCAGAGAAAAGCTGCTGGGCTTTTTATTTGCAAGTACAGGTGAGACGTACAGCCAAAGGAGTGAGGATAGCATCAGATGGGTCAGTGGGAGCTGTGGGAGCCTGTGGGCTTTAAAATGCCTCTTTTCTAAAGGAAACCACCTCTCTCCAGAAGACCACACAGAGAGTACCCTCCTAAAACTGGCACCTTGGATATATGTAGGCAATTTTATGGAGTTTAACTGTAAAGACTGTAGGGTAGGACTACACAGCTGAAGGCAGAGATTTAGGTAGCTGGATGAAACTAAAATGAATAATAGATGAAATAAATGCTGCCTGGGCCCACCTGAATGTTAGCTCCTACACAAAGTCAGAAGGTTAGTCAGGAGGATTAGTAGCTTAATTCCTGTTTCTGTTGGTTGCAATGAATGGAGCTAGGGGATCTTGAAGGTCCCTTCTAACCCAAACAGTTCTATGATTCTATGATTGCATTCAATAATTTCCCAGAAGCAGCAATGAGCTTCTGGAAGGTTTGTACAGTGATCTGCACAGCTTGCTGGGCTCCTGCATCTCCCCTTGCCCAGCAGTACCAGAACAGGCACAGAGCTGGCAAAGTAGCCCACAGGGCAAGACAGGGCCAAATGGGAATGGACAGGAGGATTTTGTCGATTTCCCAGGTAATATCTGTTGTTGATTTTCCTGGTATGTTAAAGAGAAATTGTTAATTTATTTCATTTAGCATACTGTAAGACTTTAGGACTCACTCTGCAAGTGTTATTTATGTGAAGAAAGAGTTGCACAATAGTCCTGGTAAATTACCAGTTACTATATTTACATCTGTGCAAGCTTTATTCATATTATCAGGCTCTTTTAAGCTATATTTGCATAGAGTATGATGAAGAATATCTTTGCAATTCCCCAAAGGGAAAAAATGCACTTTCATTTTTGGTTTGCAGACACTAAAAAAAAGGGAGTGAAAGAAACAGTTTGCTGGAGAAAAAATTATTATTTTACTTTTTTTTAATCTAAGAGCACTTATTACTTCCTATTAATCTGAAATGCTTATTGCAAATACAAATATTTAATTGACATTAGAGTTTATCACTGTAATAGGATATAGATTACCATAAAGGCAACATAAAACATTATTGCACAGAGCTGTTAACAAGGCCTCCTGATTGGTTCTGCAAAGCAGTCTTGTGCAACATGCTTTTTGCAGGCATGTTTTTTAGAAAAAACTCCAAGTATTCTGATGGGTGACCTAAGGCAGAAGACAGCAAAGAACTCAGAGCAGAGAAAATGTTGTTGTACTGTTCAGACAATTAAGTCTAAACTTAAGTGTCTGTACTAAACAGACACTTAAGTCTGGCTTCAATTCTTTCTGTCGCAGGTAACTTAATAACCATGATCCACTGATTAAACACCACTAGAAAATAAGGGCAATTATTTTCCTTACTGAAAAGGTATTTGTGATAGGGATGTGTAAAAAAATTTACCTAGAAAGTAGAGAGAAGAAATTGATTTACAAACTATACCTCAAGAATTACTCAACCAATTTTATTGAAAAAGCAAATTTTTCCACCGTTTCTAATGAAGAGAAACCTGGAAAACTGCTAGTACCTTTCAGAAAGTTATGAGCATTTTGAAAAAATGAGACAAAATTGAAAAAAAGAAAAAGTTTTCATTATGCACTATGAATTCAACTCCTTATTTTTTAGTTAAAAATATAGTTATAATAAAATTTTCATGATTCATGAGATATAACAACTTGCTTTACATTGGATGAGGGTGTGGGCAAACAGAAAAACAATGCAGGAGCAGTGTTAGTCCAAATTGTGGTACATATTTTGAGTACTTTGGAGGTCAAGAAAACTTTCACAGTTTCTGGCTAGCTTTTCCTTGATTGTCTCCCTGAATATGACAGCGCTGGGGAAGATATGTCCTATGGATCCAGTCACCTCCAGTGATGATAGTTTTCCTAAACACTACAACACAAGAGAAAGCATAAGGAACAAGCCTCAACTGATCCTACTTTATCCTTTTATGTGTCAGTGCTATACAGATAATTTTTGTGCCTTTTCACAATATATATTGTAGAAGGATTAATGACTCTGGTTCTCCCTTTTATAGAACCATTTCTGGAGGAATGCAGGGATTAAAATCTGTCTCTCCTGTAGAACATTAGGTGAAAAAATCTTAAAGAGCATTGTAAGAAAAATACCTTGTAACAGGAAAATAATAGAGTTGGGAAAAGGAAAAGTAGGTTTCTGCCTTATTTATACTACTTAATACCCCAAAGAGTAAGCAGGAATATGGTTGACTTTTAAAGAATAATCACAAATTGCACTTCCTAGTCAACCTGAAGAATACATACACACACACACACACAGGCACACACACACATAGGCATCATGTTTGACTGCAATTCCCACAATGGACTATCACAGGACCCCATTTGCCTTCTGCATTTTGAGGTTGATCACAGCAGCTCCAGTTTAATTTATATTTTTCTGCTCTACTATATTGTTGCATGTCTGAGCTCATCTGTGTTTCATCCTAATTCTGCACTACAAAAGAACACTAAAAATATAACTAGATTATTTAGTAAATTGCATTCCTAAAGATCCTCTGACTTTTTCTGAATTCAGTGATATTTAGTCTATGCAGTGCTTTATCTACCCTCTTCACTCACTTCAACTTTCCCGACAAATGAGAGTAGAAAACCATAGGGGTTTTTTGATTTAAAAGGAAACTTATATTCTAGAAAGTCAGGACAATGGAAAAAAAATCTTTCAAAAAGTAGCTACTGCTCACTATTGTACTTCCAGAAATAGCACAGAAGCTTGAACTGTCCCATTTCCCAGTTTTAATTCATTCATTTTCTTTCAACTTTGAAAATTAACTTATTTCCTTTCCCACTTGTATTATGATGTCACTACAAACTAGCTATGCCAGGACATCAAAGAAATGAACAGATCACCTGATTCTGTGATCTTGACAGCAGAGTGAAAAATATTCTCATGAATCCTCTATCTCTACTTTGTATGCAATGGGGATTGTCTGACATTTAGTAAGTGCTATCATCTTGATTTCCAGAATTCTGTTCAGTGGTAGTAAAATCTGTCCTCAAACCAACCACAATGTAGATGTTTTTTCATTTCCATGCATAGTTAAAGTTTAATCTGTGTGGGTTTGTAATCATGTTGCATAGAGGAGTGGGGGCTTTTTTTGGATGGGGGAGTTGTTTGTTTCGGTGGGGTTTTTTTTGTCTGTTGATGTTGTTGTTGGTTTGGTTTGAGGCTTTTGTCCCCAGAGATGTATGACCTGGGAAATATGAGGAAAGTGAATGAAATCTCTTTCTGCAAAGGAGCATATTTTCTTTCATGGGCTATTTGAACACTGCCACACTGAATATATTCTCATTCTTCCTTGCTCCAATTTTGCAAGCCAAATCTGCTTCAAACATAAAAGTAATATTGAGGAACCCTATATTTAGTCTTCTTGTAATATGGCATAGCAGCAGGAGAGGTTCTGTCAATCAGCTGGAGTTCTGTTGTTTCCTTGGTTGACATTAGATGGAGAATCTCTTTTCTTGAGAGGTGCAGAATCTAAAAATTATTCTGTAAATCTGACTCTGATGTTACAAGACTTCATTGAGGGGAACCCACTGCTGGCTCATTTGAAACACTTTGATTGAAACGCTAAGATTGAAAAACTTTTCAACTTTAGAGATGACACACAGAAATATGCTCCAGATTTGGAGCATATGTTTTGTCATTTCTGAAGACTTTCAACAAAACTTTCGATGTACTACTTTCGATTTTCAGCTTACTTAAACAATGATAAAATCACACACATATTTCTTTTCTTTTTTGTAAAAAAAACTATTCCACTTTCAGAAGCATGATTTGGAACATCTAGTCTCCCAGGAGAAAACATGTTTAGGAAAGTAGAATTTGGTCTGGTTTTCACAGTCCACTGGTGATTGCCACCACCTGCAATAAACAGTGGTCAATATGCTTATCTGCTCAATTTGATGAAACCAAATCAATAGAAAATCCAAATCAGGTGCCATAATGTCTTAAGGAGAAGAATCCTACTACCCACACATGACTCCCCGTTCTGAGCAATGCTTTGGGAATGTGAGGCAGGGAAGCTCATAGGTCGATGCTGAAAGGTATGACCCTGTTGGCCCCATATTTTGAAACATGCCAGAAGCCTGTGTACAAATAGTGCTCTTTTCCTCACTTCACAAATTTCAGCAGTTTAACAAGTCCCTAAAGTGAGGGGCAGAATGCAAAGCCTCATCCAAAGCATCACAACAAGAAGCTGGAAACCCTCTGGAGATCTGCAGTCCGCCAGTGCCTCCACTCTGCTGATCTTGTCTAAGCTATGCTGAATGAAGGTCAACCTTTCAATTAATGCCTATTCCACCGTAGCAAATTACTTTTTTTTTCCCCGTGAATTGATATGATATAGGAGACTTTTTTTTATTAATAATTTAAAGGGTCTATCTTTATTCCCTTATCCAATGGCCTGCTTTAATGCATTAGTGGAGAATACTAATAGGGCTACTTTCACATGGGATATGTTGGTGTAAGAGATAGTACCTATAATAAGGTTGAGCATGAGGCATAGGTAATCCCCAGGTACTTTGTGATATTTGATTTGATTTGTGGTCCTTTGCAAAAGAGGCAAAACATGCTTGAACCTGATAAATGTCCTGTAAGAGAAAGAAAAATGTCTATTGGTCAGAGAACAGAATTACTCCCAAGGGTATATGTTGCTTTAAGAAAGAATATTTTCCATATCCGACTTATTGCTAATAGCACAATGAGCTAGAAGAATAGACAGAGAAAGGACAGATTTAGATGACTCTTCAAACTCCTTCTATTTAGTCTGTAATAATGCAATGTAATAAAGTTTTACAAAGAACAAGTTCTTCCCATAAGTATTTCATTAACGATTAGCAGGTTTGGAGTGGTTTAGTTAAAACACTGCTACCTTTACCTTTAGGTTTAAAAACATGTCAATAGACTTCAGAAATTTTTATTTCCATTTTTCTTATACCTTTTCCTGAGAGTAGTCTATATGTTCATTTACAGGTTCATAGCACCTAAAATTTTGGGATACTGCTCTTGCTTGTCTACAATTAAATTATTGCTATGAACAGCACTGCAGCTAATGCAGTATGTCTTAAAATAGCGTTCTTCAGGGCTCAGACCAGTAATGGTGGAGGATAATTTTAATAAAGACAGTAGGCAATGTTTTCCCAGTTCTATTTGTCAAACAAAAGGTTTCTTTCTCATCAGCACAACCTTGACTTGGCATCCAAACTCTCACAACGTGATGACCTTGGGTAAGAAACAACTTGAAGATTCTTCGCATTGGAGTTTTTTGCTCTCCATCCCTTTCTGTTTGGCTTCAAGTGCCTTGTAGTTTGTGGATGTTTAAACACTATATTCTAGAAGAATAAATAGTCATATATATAATAGTGTAATTCTGGGGGATTTTTTATTTCTAAGACAAGCCTTCTATTCCACAAGCACAAACAATTCTTTTGATTTTTTAATGTCTTTGGTGATATGGTCCTCAGTGTACTCATGAAATTTGAAGAAGTTTAAAATTATAGAGAGAAGATGGAACTAGCTGAATATCAGTGAGACTGATGCAGTATAACAGACACGTCTCACACAGCGTCTGAAGAAGACCCCAAAAGTAAGGACACCTTCTGGAAGTAATAAATAGAAGAAAAGTTTTGAAAAGCATCTTTATGATTTGCATAACTGGGCTATTTCAACTAGCCATTATTCAGACAATAAAGTGGATACCTTTCTAGATGTTTAAAATGTGTAAATGTCTGAACACAACTAGTGGTGAGACTGTATATCCTGAACAAATGTGGGACCAAAGAAGCCATGTATTTCAGAAGTAAGAGGCCTAGAATTCAGTAGAATGCCAGTCTTGCCACCCCTAGGGTAAAATGGTATATTTTCCTCTTTTCATGAGCTAAATCAATATCATTATTTTAACTAAAGAATGTGTTTCTGTAGGAAAAGGCTCAAAAAGAGTGTTAAGTGCTTGAAAAATGGCAACACAGACATCTTTCACATCTTGGCATTATGGCTTGAAGTCTTAAATCATTACAAGAAAAGAAATGACACTGCTTGTCCTAACCTCTTAGTGAAAGTGGCTGACAGAAGGACTTCATCATGCACACACTCAACACACAAACTTACATAAATGCACAGAGAAGGTCTGCACTAATCTAGCTATCACCAGCACTGAAAACACTACTCTTCCTTTTATTCTTTTCAATAAAAACTGCAAGCATCTCCAAGCTTTTCTCATTAACGTCTCTTTTCTATACTTATCAGCATCTTTTCCACATTGTTGGGGCCATTTTCCAAACAATCATTTGAGGGAAGGGGAAAAGCCAAAGCAATAATGGGCTCAGGGTCACAATTGAGACTGTTCCATATAATAAGCAAACCTGAAACAGTAAACTGAGAAAGAAAGAGGGAAGGAGAAGGAGAGAAAAGAAAATGCTGACTTGGGTCAGGGGTCAGCTCTCTGATCTCATTGTCAGCGCCTCTGCCTTTTGCGTTATGGAATTTGTCTTTCATTACCCTGTCTGCCACTCCTGTCAATACACCCTGAAAAGACTCCTCAATAGGAAATTGTAAAGTTCTGGTTGAGGTAACAGGGGGAACTACCCGCTGAAGCCAGCTTGTGGCTCACTGCCGTTTCCTGGGTCTCCGCCCTGGTGCCACTCTTCCCCCAGCACTGCCTCACAGAGCATCAAGGACTGCAAGGGAAGAGGGGCTGCACAGCCCAGCCCAGCCCGCCCCTTCCTCCCAGGCAGGGCATCCCTGCTGCTTGAGGGAATGTGGAGCTTTAATATCTGAGCCCCTCAAGTGCTGCAAAGGCAAACAATGCAGGAACACCTACTAACACAAAGAACATTGCAAAATCAGTTGTTTCACCAAGAGAAAGAACATACTGATTTTCTGAAAAAGGACATGAGGCAAAATGAAGACTCTGAGTGTGGTAACACGGACTTTAAACATCATATGTGATGAAGATATTTAGTTCTGGTTTATTCCCTCTAACTTCCTACCTTTAACAGACTGGGGATTTCCATCATAGTTAAGAGAGTTATAATCTCCCCTGACATTTGTACTACATCAACCTATATTGAAAACCTTTCCAATTGAGTACTCAATTATCATTAGCACTGCCAAATGTCTCAAGGAGAGTTTTTATTTGGTACAAATTAAAGAATTAATTTCAGTTTTCAAGCAAAAATACTTGTACATTAAATCCAGTTTGTAATGTATGATTTTCCTTTGTTTTCAGTTTATCCTTCAATTTAAGTAATACTGTATTTAAATGTGCTTTTTTAAAAAAATTTTGAAGTATTTTCTTAAACTTGGTATAGTCTACTCAAATTTGTAATGCAAAGACTAAATTTAATTATATGACTGGTGAACTTATAAAACCCTTCACTGGAAAAATTTGCTTGAAATAATCACATGTCCACTCTATTTCTGAAGTTCCAGCAAACTGTAATTAAAGTTTTGCTTTTTATTTAGACACAATCTAGATCACTGAATTTTAAAATGTCAATGTCCTTGGAGGTACACTGAGATGTCTGAAGCCAAACTTGAGTCTTTGCATAGTACTACTCATAAATATGCTAGGATATGTCTATTCCAGTTGCAAAACACTGTCAAAGTTTACCAAGAAGAGTTCTGGTATGGTTCATTGAATCCAGTCTAATTCAGCTTACACTTCCTATACAGGGGAGCGCTCACTAAGGAGGATGCTTTAATTTCTGAAAAAAATTTTTGCAAAAGTCCAAAGCAATCCAGTAGTGTTTTTCCTAAGTAGTTTAGTCCTATCAGCTTATGAAAGTGTTCTGATATCAACCTCTGTAGGTTGATTACTTTCCCTACAGTTTCTCAATCTAGAGGAAAAAAGATATTAATAAATTTATCTACACCAAACTTGGAAGGAAGGAAGGAAGGAAGGAAGGAAGGAAGGAAGGAAGGAAGGAAGGAAGGAAGGAAGGAAGGAAGGAGTTTTTCTTCCTGATATTTCAGATAGGACAGCACCCTGTAAGAGTGACAATAGAGTAGGGAAATAATTCATTCTTAGTAGTGAGTACCTTAAGAACATGACATCATGCCAATTTGCTAGCCTTTGGAAAAAAGAAGAGGAGACAAAAGATGTTTTCATCCCCAAGCTTGTGATATTGGCATGAACTAGGCTCTGTCAGATATGTGAGAAGCTTCTCACAGAAGCCATTGGTGTTTCTCCTCTTAGCCACCCACCCCCCACCCCAACCCAGTTACAAACCTGTCCATGCAAACCCAATAGAACTATTTGGGAAGAAAAATTAACAAATCTTAAAGGATCATGGGAATTTCTCCATGACAGGAAAATTGAGACTGTACTTTTTTTGCCTAAAATTGATATGTTCTCATTCACAGTGAAATGAACTTTTGACCAGTCCTATTGCCTTTGTTTTGCATAATCAGATTAGTTCATCACAATGGTTCTTTGTATCCTAACAAATCCCAAAAAGGGACAGAGTCTGATACAATCTGGAATTTTTGAGATTATCTTAGAAATGAGAACTCTTAATTCTTGTTTGAACCCCTAAATATCTTCTCATCACTCCCCATCCCAGATGGACAACCAAATGTGCTTCAGATGCATCATAAAATAGTCATGTAATACTTTCTGTTCTTACTGAAGTGCAGCTACTGGAGAATGTCCATCAGTAGGACAGACACTTTCATAGTCAGGTATATTTGGCAAAGGTCAGTATCTGAGGAGGCTTGTGTGATAAAGCCTTTCAGGAGCGCTGATGTAGAATAAATGCTACCAAGTTCATTTGGATAAAAAGTAAATTACACAAGTGTCCCCCTCAGACCAAAGCAAGCTGATTTATCTATTATGAAGTAGTTCCAAATGCTGATACAAAGGTGAGCTTTGGAATGTGGAAATTTGGATCTTTCTTTTCCTCAGTTCTTCTTATATGCTTGCACCAGCATAGGAAAGCCTAGCACTGGATCTTAGAAAAAAGCACTTGAGCCATTTATCTGTATCTTACTGGTAGGTGAAAAGTCTAACCCAACTCAAAAGTCAATCTGTGCCATTTCAGTACTCAAAAGTGCATTTAACCCACAGCAATTCCACTAGTCAATTTACCAACAGATGTTGATTTACAAGGATATCTATTAAATGAATTTGTCCTTCATTAATAGACACTATGTTATAAAGTTTTCCCCAACAGCTTTCCACAGCACACTTGCTCCCAATTTGGTTGAAGTCCAGTCTTTGCTATAAAGTACAAAATACTTGGCTGCTAAGTAAAAATATATAGCAAGCAAGAAACACTTTTTAATTAATATAAAAGAAGTAGTTGTATTATTAACAGTGGTACTGGGAAAAAAGCCAGTTTTATTTTTCCTCCTAAATTATTATTACATGTCTCCCACTGCTGGCATTTTCTTTGAAATAATCGTCCTTTTTCCAAAAGGTAGGTAATGGATACTTTTACCATCCATACTTTCCCTTTATGAGCATTTAGAAGCCTCACTGCACATACTTTATCCAACAGGTAAGGTTCTACCTTATAAAAAAGCAATTTGGCTTTATAGATTTGGCAATACTGAACACTTGGTTAAATGAAGGGTGCCTTATTTAAGAAATGGCATATCTGAAAAGGCCTGTTATCACAGCTTTAAGTCAGTGTAAAAAAACTATCCAGTACACTGCTTTGATATGGACAGAAACTATCGCTTCTGGCATATTCTCACATTGGTGGGTGCCTGGAAATCTTTCTGTATATGCTTCTGTTTAGCTGGAGAAAAGATGGTGTATATCTTGAGGATGATTTTTTTTATTTAAAACTGTGTTCTTTTGTTTAGGAAAACATTTGTACAGAAATTTGATATATTAATTGGTCAAGTTTTTAAGATTGCTTTTCAAAATAAGGGACTTCAAAGGAAGCATTTCTAGAACATAATTGAATCATAATGAAATTTTATGGTATTAAATGTTACACTTTCCATATTCCAATCTTTGCCAACTTAACATTCAGACATCCCAAAACTGTGTTTATTTGAAAGAAAAACAAGTAAAAAGTGGCAGAAAGTTGTAATTAAACACTACAGTTTATAATGTTAATGAGATTAACATTTTATAACAACCTCAGGTTATTCTATATTATTTTTAAGCTGGCAGAAAATAAAGTATGCAAATACTAGGGCATTTGAGGGTCATTTCAGGAGCTGTGCCTATGGTCATTTTTTATTAGAACATT
>WEZZ01003967.1:250-15873 GCA_013400585.1 Chloropsis cyanopogon
ATTTTTTATAAGATATCCTGTATCCTAGGAAACACCATGACCAATTTTAGCAGCCTGTGCTGTGTTAGAGTTGACATTTGTTCCTCTTCCTGACTTGTGAAACCTGTAGTTCAACAGGTTTGTTTGAAAGGAATAGTTTTAAGAGCCAGTGAAGTCTTGGATCATCTGAGATTAAAAAGAGATGTTACTTCATCTTAATTGAGACTGTTCCCATCTGCAGGTAGAAATGGCAAATACTGTTATATTAGACATGGCTTCATAGAAAGGTTTTGGGTTTGCTTCAATGTCTTGTTCAGAAGTCAAGTCAAGCTGCACAGGGTCTGTTTTCTGCAGAGTATCAGTGTTTCCTGCAGTGGATATATACAAGGGGAGTATTTTTTTTAATGCCCAGCCATTAAGGAGATAACTGCTTTGTATGCCTGCTTTGGGGGATAGTGTGATTTCAGTGCAGAGCCTTATTCCAGTGTGTATAGTCAGATAGTAAAACTGTGCTTCAAAATAGTTGTTGGCCCATATGTAGTATGTGTTGTGTTGGTCTCTGTGGAGAATCCTGGAAGCTTATCGGTCGGGTTGACTAGATTGCTCTTTAGATTACATTTCATTATATGACATCTACTGATGGGCTCTGCTTGTGCATTTTACTGTTGATTAACTAATCTATTATTTCATCCAATCAAACATGGGGGTTTTGCATTGTCTGTTTCCTTTGTAAATTGAGCCTGGTGAAGGGGCAGCTCTGCCTGTGTTTTAGTCCTGTGCATTGTGTGATGGCACGCTGTTTTAAAGGCCTTTTTGTTGCTACAGATGAACCTCCCCTCTCTATTTCCATGCCATGCTTAAGATTATTGTGTTTTCAATCTGCCTGCAGACGCAGCATCTTATAACCAAAAAAAAAAAAAAAAGTCTGTAGTCCTGCTAAAAGTCTTAGAGCAGCTTAATGACAGTCTGGTTCACTTTCCACTGTATGAAGAGTTTCAGCTATCCAGCTATCTCCAGTCTAGGGGCGAGTGTGTTGGGCTTTGAATCCATAAATGTATCAGAGAAACGTTTCTGAAGTCTTCTAAAGGCGTGCCAGATTTCTATGTGAAAATTAGGCTCTGCAGAATTTGACAAGTAGATGTTTTCCTTTTTTCCTGAGCAAAGTCATTAGCTTTGTAAGTGGCATCTGCAAGAGACATCACAAATCTATGACTATCAGTAAAGGTCTCCAGATAGGAATGTTTATGCAGTGGCTGAACTGATTACATCTAAAAATAAAAATCTCAGTTTCAGAATTGTAGCAGATACTTGGAATGCCTTGCATGTGTACTTTCCACCTCCTGTGGAACAGTCCAAACCAAACGTTGATGTTTGAAGATTGATTTGTTTTTTATACTGGACCAGAAAACAACATTTCTTTGTCTTGTCTTTTCCCTTTCTGTATTGGTGTCTTCAGGTCAAATGTGGATGATAAGAAAGTATGAACTCCCAAATGGATTTATCTAATTAATATATCCGCTGTACAGCAATTTCATCCCAGACATTGATTTAGCTGGCATTTTTCTTGTATTCTTTTTTCATTTATCACTTATAACCACCTGTCTTAGAAGATTATATACATGCACATGTTGGAGAGCATTTTTGTAATAATATGCTGGCCTTTCCTAATGAAAATTTGGTCAACCTAACAATATTATTCCTTTTACCCTCATTTGATGGAAGTTCCTGTATTAATACCTTCAGTTTGGATTATTTGTGTTTATAATGTCTTTCTTAAGATGTTTGCATTAGCGACACTTAATTTATGCTCTCTGACTTGAATGTGAAATATTTAACATTGTGCATATTTTATGGTTGTTATTTTTTAATTGTTTAAATTTTTAGAATTTACTGGATTTGGAAGAATTGTCTGAAAGGACAAAACAGGAGGTGGAGTCAAGTGGAGGTGTATCCTCATCAACTCTGCAGTTAGCTCCCATTCCTTTGAGTGCAAGGCAACCCAGCTGTGAGGATTGCTGGCCACACTCCTCTCATCAGAGAGAGAAAGAAGTGGGGGGTGGGGAGAGAGAGAAAATTAGCAAGACAAAATTCCTTTCTATCAATCCTGTCTTTACACAAATTCAGACTTCTGAGTTCCCATACGTGAGTGTGTAACTTAATTTCCAAATTACATGATGAAAGCACATCTGTCCCAAAATTAATACCTCTTGAGAATATCATAATTGTATATACTGAAAATAATTAGTATCTGTAATTTGCAAGTCATAAATGTCTAATTTTTAGCGAAGTTGTTTGTTTCCATTTAAGATAAATTCTCAATTTAATATCCAAAGCAACATTTGACTATACTACAAAGGGGCCAGAGTTGATTAAAAAAAGAGAACCCCCTGCCCCCCCAAAATACAGAGGCACAAAGTGGTATCTGCTGGGTTCTGGTGCAGAACTAGACAGTAGATTTCTGCAATAAGTTTGTAATTGCTGTAATAATTTTTACTGGATAATATATATTTTTTTCATGCTGGATGATCTTGCAATAGAGCTAGAAGATACCAAGCTACCTGTTACTGACCACCTATCCGGCACAAAGATTGAATGTAGAATTTGAATCTGGTAGAAATTCTCTTTATGTGTATCTACCTTTGCATCCATCTATCTGAGTATGAATAATGTCATTGATATTAGTACAACTATTTAGAAATATTTGATAGTATTCCAGTAGTTCATCCAGTGTTGATGATGCTTTCTCACTCCATTCTTTAGTATTTGCAGTGGTTTTTATGCTTTCTTGAAGGAAGCAATTAATCAAATCNCACCATTTGTACTGAGTTGTTCCTTAAAGGGGGCATCTTTTGGGGATCACCTTGTTAGGATTTTGGTTGTTTTTTTTTTTTAACCCCATCAGTTAAGTAGCAGAAATAAACTGAACTGTGATATGATCCTTGAGAGAATTTCGTGTATGATTACACAAAAGGTGGTTTTAGGATCTAATATCCTTTCTCCCTCCTCAACCCCCCAAATAAAAGGTACTGAAACACCTTGTAGAGAATTAATAGTTTAATTTAAGTTCTGTATATTCTGCTTTGTCTTCGGAGGCTTCCCACAAAGATTGAGTCAGGCACACTAAGACTTAGAAAATAAGGCTATATTACCTGCTAAGAAATGGTCAGGGATTTCTCCAAAGTTGTATTTTCAGTGTTTGTCCTGTGTCTGTTTTTGAAGGGCTTCCTTCATGAGGCTCGTGGCAATGTGCCACCCAGTAATCAGATGTCATTCAGAAAAAGGCTTGAGTAGCAAATACCTGTTTGAGGAGCATCTGAGACTGTAGTGAAAATAAGGAGAATGATCTAGGGAGTGATTACAAGCTTTCATAATGAGAAGTACATTTAGTTTCTATGTAAATTAAACTGGGTCTTTCCAGACACAGATCTGTGCATGAGAACATTATAACCAAGGCTTAGTCTTGTATTTTGATGGGGTCAATGTGACTAATGGCCATTTTGGTTTTTTATAGACAAAAGGCATCTAGACAGATCTCTTTCCTTCCCATTCTTTTCACCCTAATTTTAATTGTAGGTAACTCTTTAGCTGCAAGATTTCCAGCCTTCTCCTTGTGATGAGTCACTGAACTATCTGTAACAAATCAAACACGATACAGACTTAGGAGACTGATAAAAACTGTGTTCTGATAGGAAAGACTTTCAGAGACAGCACAACATCCTTAAATAAGTTAGTAAAACAAAATGCAGGCTCATGGAATCATTGGAAGGCTTGGCTTGGAAGGGACCTTAAAGATCATCCAGTTCCAGCCCCCCTGCCATGGGCAGGGATGCCACCCACTAGATAAGGTTGCTCAGGGCCCTGTCCAGCCTGGCCTTGGACACTTGTCAGGGATGTACCTCTCCCACTGTCTTGGTAGTTTCTACAGATTCATTCCAGCAGACTTCATTAGTTGTTACTAGGATATTCCAGCTATGCCTGAAAAGTGACACTACCAAAGGAGTTCTGCTTTTTCTGTCTCTGAAGTGTTTTGGAACTCTTAGGAAAGATTCCCTTTGGATTATAAAAGTTGTTAAAAAATCTAAGTGTTACATATTTATTTAATGAGTACATCTAATTTGACTTTTTGGCCAAAAGTCAGTTCCTTCACAAGAAATCTGTAAAATGGCTTGCTGGACAAGATTGTCTGACCTTATGAGATACTAGCACACACAGAGAGAGGTAAACAAATTCCTTCATTCCCCATTCTGTTCATACTGACTGCTCAGTCTAGATCTTCCATACCTTTCTGTTTTTCTCGAACATGTAAGTGTTTAATTATTGTGGTTAATGCGTTGAAAAACATAAATTTTAAGACTTTTTCTGAACAGAAGATTAGTAAGATAATTCTTCCAGCTGCTTAGAAAGTTACTGGAAAGTCATTAAATGGGAGAAATACGTTAACTTTTATAGGAGATCTTTCTACCGAAGAATTCTTCGTTGCATTGTGTAAAGGAAGTTGTAGGCCTAGTGTTGTTTCTTCTTAGGTAGATTTTTTTAACCCAACATAATTTTTTTAGAGCAAAGCTGTATGAAAACTATCAGATTACAAAACTCTGCTACTTCTTCAGAGAACCTTGGGGCCAGCCTCAGATATTTTATTGCTTTTACACCATTCACAAGAGAAAGGCAAGAATATGCTTTCATTTTACTTCACATGTTGTTTGGCCAATTTTCTATAATCCAGTAAATACAAATTGTACCCTGGTTATCCATCTATGTCTGTCAAGCAAATTTTAATGGATGAGTGAATGAGTCAAATTCTATGCATGGAAATATACACATATGCAAAATATGGGTCTAATTACAAGGCTGCTGAATTTACACAAGGTCAGGTAAACAAGGCACTCTGTAATGATTATTAATTGTTAATAATGCCTTTGGCAAAACACATTTCTGCTTTGAACACCTAACAGCTTTGCATTTTTAGTTACATGAAACAGCGAGATTGGTCAACTGTTGAAAAAGATAACAGACCTCACCTCTGTAATTGCTTATTAATTTTGTCTGAGCAATGGGAAGGATACTGTTCTGAAAAATAAAAGTACCTTCTACAGTTACGTGTGAAAGTTCCACAGTAAAAATCAAAGTAATGCGTTACCATTCATTCCTTGAATAAATGAATAAATTAATTTACAGATAACTTGTTTCCTCGTAAGGTAGTCCTAGAAGCTGTTTCTGTCTCATCCTGTGTGACGAAGAGCCATTTTTTGAGCCATCATTGTCCTTTGAAACAGTTGGGGATTTTTTTAGGTTTTCAGTCTGTCCTATCTGAATTCTGTTGCCCTTTCCTTTACCCTCATCCATATACCTTTAAACTTACCTCTCTTTTGGTCAATTGTAAGTATTTGCCATGTGGCTGTAAGAAGAGTTTGCAGGAAAGGAGAGACAAAAGACTGAAATGAGAAACATGAGGTTCCATTATTAAATGAAATTAAACCATGCAAATAAAAACTAATTTTCTTTATATTTTATAATACTGGATTGTAAGGTTGAATGAGCAGTTAATTTGGACAGGAATGGTGAGGGTGGTTGCAAGTAGAAAAACATACCTATAAGACATTTCATAGTTTTGCCTGACATTTTCCCCTGGTGTTGCAAGTACAGTTCTCTCCTGTTGCAAGCTGTGCAGCAGCCAAAGCTTTCTTTCAGCCGTAGGCCTCGCTTTCTGTACCACTGCCACAATCCTAAAAGAATGTGTTTTGAAGATGAAACAAGTTTGAAGATCATGAGAAATAAAGCATTCAAATTTGGTTTAAATACTGAGAAAATGGTTCATTTTGTAATGTTTTTTAGGTCATTGCAGGCTAATGACATAGACTGGCTGAATACTAAACTATGGGTTTTATTTAATGAAGGGATTTGCTCAGTGTAGTATTGGTCTCTAACATTAGCTGGAGGCTTAATGATTGATTGAAGAAACTTCCTCCAAGACAACTTTTCCAGTAAAACCTTTGGTGAGAGATGCAACTGCCTAGTTAGCAGATGACTTTTCTGATAAAACTGAAATGTTTTCATCTCTACGACTGTGTGAGTCTCTGCAGATACAGCTTCTGTCTGGCACTTCATGTCAAGGAGTTCCAAAGGCTATTTGAGAGAGTTGAAAATATTTCTGGTTTTCACTGCTGTGGTTTTTCATCTTTTCAGCTTCACTGCAATTCTATTTTGAATTGGAAAGAAAGGTAAACAAAACAAGTTTATCATCTGTATACTGTATTGTCCACCTTTGTAGGCCTCCTTTTGTTCCTCTTTTGCCAGGATAGTGGTGGGTAAATATCAGCAAGCACTGATGTTCTCTTAGGTGAGCCATGGCTTTCATGGGTACACAAAGGCCATAACTATTTATCAAACTCCTTTTCATCTTCTGTTTTCTCAATATTCAAGTATAGAATTGCTTGTAGGTTGTTTTTAGTGCTGCACATGATCAGACTTAGGGCAGCTACTGTATTAAATGTTTTCATTTTCTGCTATTAATCTTCTGTTATTCTGTTAATCCTGAGAATTTGTAATAAAAATCTTTCCATTAGTCAAAATTTGCCCATTTTGTGATACTCTTTGTGCCATGCTTGTTGTTCCTCTCAAGCTGCTCTTCCTTATTTTCAGATGTTAGCAGAAAGTGATGTTATTTCACTGTGTCTGTTATGTTTATAAGCACAGAAAAATTCACTCTGTCATACTTTTTTAAAAATTTATAATAAAGCTGGTTTTGTTGCTGTTCTTTACACTGGTTTCTTCTGACTGGTTTTAATAATGTGCCCAGAATTGTAGGCACCATTTCAAGCAAGGCCTCTCTGCTGCCTTTATACAGACAAATGATTTCTTTTAGTCCTTTGTTCAGTTTTTTTCCCCCCTCTGCTTTTTTCTTTTCATTCACTTTTCCTTTTGATTAATGTATTATTTTAGCATAATTTTTGCCTTTCAGCATCAGTCTCTTACTGTGAGCTAACGTTTATCATTCTCACATCTCTTCTCCATTCTCCCCAATATGGCCAGTATTATCTGTGCTGGTTTTTTATATTTATGCTCTTTTATGACTTTCTATTTGTCTGTTGCATTTCTGAATCTTTTCTATTTTCAACTCCCGCAAGAAGTTATTCCAATTTGTATGTAACTGTCACCTAAACAGTTTCTACTGTTGATTGTTTTGGCTCTGAACAGAAAGCCTGGGTGGTAAACAGCCTTATAAGCTTAGCAGAGGCTAAACTTTTCCATCTTTCAACATGAGGAACTCTCAATTCTGATATGAATTATTTGTCTTTTCTCCTTCATCAGTGTTAGAGTTAGTCTGGATTCTTGCTGGCAAATTGAGTCTGTTTGGGTCAAGCTGACCTCCCCCAGAAGTTTTGTCATTTTGGATTTCTGCAGGGATCTCATTCTTACTTTTCTAATATTTTTCTTTTACACCATGCTACTTATACCAGTACATAGATTCTATTTAGATAAGTTTTATTACTTTCTGTAAATTCTTTAAATTATCACCCTTTCCCACTGTTTAAAAAGTATTTATGAATATCTGAAGGTTTTTTGATAATTGAGAGGTATTCCTTAATTTACAAGTGTGGTAGTTATTTTCGCTGTGGTACAAGCGAAAAAAAGTGTAAATACATAGTTTAATCACTTTGACCAGTTTGAGGCAATTTGTGCTACCGATTGAATTTTGGAGTTTCAGCTTTTTCTTTTGCTAATTTCAGTGAAGTAAAGGTATAGGGTACATTGTTACTGATATATTTTTATTTTATTTTTTTCTCCTTCAACTTTTATGCATATTGGGAAGTTCAGTCTGTTTTGCAAACACTTACTAATGCTATAATATGTTTTCCCATATCTCCCTTCTCAAATTTTTACTGTTATTGATTGAAGATTCAATTGAGAAATGTGTTTAGAACCCTGCTTTCTGTGGTAATCATAGAAGTCAGTGGGAAGACAAGAAAATTGTATTGAAAGAAATTGTGTGCGTGTGTGTTTTGTGTTTCAGCATAGATTATCTCTGCCAAAATAATAGCTGTCATTTTGTTCTTGTTATATTAGTGGCCTGTAGCTTACTACTACCCCTTTTGCCTTGCTTTTGTCCATTTGTCTATTTGTGAGTAGAAAAAGAATTTGGTGAAGGGCCATAATTTGGGGGCTTTATTATGCTAATAAAATCAATATTTTTGTTATCTATTTAAATTAAATATTCCAAGATGGTGACCCCGCTCTACCCTGGTATCAAAGCTGTGGACCTTAACATTCAGTGACTTTGAAACTTGAGTTCTGTTTAGGATTTCACGTCATGCCTGTCGCAGGAGAAAAAGATGGAAAATGTATACGCTGAGCCTATAGGACTTCCTGCAGTGCTTATTAATCCTTTATGGATCATTTGAAATGTTTCTAGTTTATTTAAGCTTTGCTGCTTGTATCAGATTGTTCCTGCAAAAAAAGGGAAAAGTGATCATGCTTTGAATTTTTAAAAATGATCTCACTTTCAAGCAAAAGCACTTTTATGCTCCATTAGAGTTGAATTTGCCAAACTCTTACATCGCATTAACACAAGCTTTACTGGATAGATAAACGTGTTGTTCAGGGACTGACTAGAACTTTACCAAACTGCATATTAAGATTTTGTCATCTTGCAGTTTTTATCTTGAATATTTTCATCATGCAAATAAAGGGATCAGACAAAATTATTTCATTAAGAAACTGTGCAGCACACTTTGTATGTATTAACAGAGGATAGAAAGCAGGGAAATCAAATTTGATAGTTTGGTATAAGACTAGAGTCTTGTTGAACTCCCAAGTGTGCCATCTTTTGCAAAGAACCAGTTAAAGTTTATGCACATAATTGAGGCTCTGCTTTTTGTGTTTTGCTGCTGTGAGAGAGTTGTAGAATAAATGCATTATGATTTATAAGTTGTGGAAAAAAATTCTGGATCCGCAGGCAGGAGATGAAAACTCTGGGTTGAATTGTCTTGGTGGCAAATTAAGGACTAGTCTGCACAAGAAATGCAGTAGGAAATGGGTGAACTTGGCATTGAATTCACTGCACAGGGATAGGGAGGCCAGCAGATCCCTTTGGGAGTGGTCTGAAGGTTGAGATAGCCATGTCTTTTTTTCTGGGATCATCTCAATATATGTTTTCTCAATATATATTTTCTTTGCTTAATTAGTAATTATATTTATGAATGGTTGTGTTCTCACTGTAAGTGCTACTTTCAGGGAACTTTTTTGTTGTTGTGTTTGCTAGTTAAACCAAGATCTTATAATAATGAATGCATTATATCTTCTAGTTTTACTATTTCTGTAATATTTTAATGTGCTATCTGCCCAGAATTATGTTTTTGAGGTATGGGATATATGAAAAATTCTGCCTTAAAAATCAGCAGCTTTAGAGCAAAATGGAAAATTATGTGTTGTTAATCTCCAGAAAGTTTCTTGTAAGAAATCACATTCATTGTTAGAATCTTAGCTTATCTTTTTCAGTTTCTTTTACTTTGTGTGTTTTATTACATAAGAGAGTGGATTAGTATCAATATGAAGTAAAAACACCTCTTATGTATTTATATCCTCTTACAAAATGCTTATTACCATAGTAACAGAGGGGGCCTATTAGCTTAGTGTATTTTATAATATATTTCTAAAACATACGTAAAGTATTCTCTACCTATTACACCCATACATTTTGTGTGTATGTGATCTTTAATTCCATTTACCAAACCCCCCACAACTGAAAAAAAAAAAACCCAACCAAAACCAAACAAATGAAAACCACCAAAGGAAACAAAACTATTTGGAGTATCTTCTTAAAGTTTCACACAGTGTTTTTCTAAGGATGTGTTACCTGACTGGAATTTCCATCCACAGAAATGTAAAAAAAAATGGGAACTTTTGTTTAGTGTGGTTGTTTGTGGATATGTATCACATATATAAATACATACAGATGTATGTATACACACACTGATTCTGTCTGATGGAATTTGGGAAACAACTGGAATATTTTTTCCCTGAAAAATAGGCGAAGTAATCTTGAATTGTTGCTAATGTTTGCTTTTAATTTGTTTGCCCACCTTTTGTGTTCTCTGACCTCTCTCATTTGTCTCTATTGCTGTCTCCTTGACAAATTCTTGAGAAATTAATAACACCTGAGTTGTGCTAAAGCTCATATGAAAGAAAAAAAAACCCTTTAAAAATAGGTGTTTGAGGAGAGGAAGATTTAATTCAAAAAGATCAGAGGTAACTAATCAGAGAAGTCATGGTAAATTATTCTGGTTAACAAATATCTGGGTGATGAGGGAGTGGTGTAGGTGTCTTCATTCTGCTGCAGATTACTCTTTCTAAAGATAATGGTCTTCCCTGAGCCAACATCAGCCCATACAAAGGGTGTATCAGCCTTTCCCTGCAGTACATAAACATCTGGATTGGCTTAGGTGGACTTCACACCTACATATGTCCTGTAATGCAGGGTGAGAAGGGAGGTTCTACCAGAACCTTCTCCATGTTCGCCTGCAGCACATCTCTGGGCAGAATCATGCCACCCAGACCAAAGGGCTTGTTGCTGGAAACGTGGGATGTGATGAGAGAGGCAAAAGCGTTTTGCTGGCTCATATTCAGTTCAGGTTCACCAGTTGTGTGCCATCAGCAAACTCACCAGGGACACTCTGTGCTCCATCACACAGATCATCAGTAGAAGATCCTGGGTGGGACTGGACCCCAGGGCTGCGCTGCTATTTACTGGTGTCCAACTAGATTCTGTTCCACTGGTCACCATGCTGGGCCCAGACACTGAGCCAGTTTTCAATCCATCAAAGTTTTCCAAGCACTGGCTGATGTTATTCCTTTCTTCCCTAGATTTAAGTACACTGTGCTGCCTATTGCTTTTCTCCCATGAATATACCTACTTTTTTTCCTCAGGTCGCCCCTCAGTCCCCTTTTGTGATGGTAAGAGAATGCTCTTCAAGGTCTGTTGCTCTTACTCTTTTTTCAACACCTTCAGATATGGTTTATGGCTCTTCAGCATAGCAGGTTTTTTTGTTTTTTTCTTTTTGACTCTTGCCACTAGGATTGTGTGTGCTCCAGTATCATTCTCACCCATGTGTTTGTAGAAGTTCAGCTAATTTCTCATACTCAGGTCTTCACTGTTCAATCTCCACATCTTCCTAAGTCTGCCTTTAAAGCTGATGTTGATTAACTTGTCTGCCATGACTCCTTTTCAGGTGGTAATTTCTGGCATACTGTATTTCCATTCCATAGGGATGAACTGTAGTCTTTGTTCCCCTTGTGTCGCATTTGTTTCACTGAACTAATGTGTATTTTGTGTCAAATGAAAAAGGTTTCCCAAAACAATTTCTTCATGCTTATCATTATTTGCTGTTCTGCTTTTGTCAGCTGTGAATTTTGTCTGAATTGATCGCTCTCTTCTACTGATCAGTGGTGTAAAAGAGTGAGTGTAACCTTTTTGTTGTGATAGACCAGCAACAATCCTTCTGCATTGCATATTGACAAATGCTTACTTGACTGTCATCACTTGGTGTTTCATGGGCAATTGATTTTTTGAGATGCTTCAACTTTGCACCTCTTAATCCATTTCATGTGTACTTCATTAACACTGTGCAATGCTAATTTAATGCAGTATCCTTTGAAAGTAAATCAAATGTCATTCAAGAGATTATTTGTAGTATATCTGCCTTTCTTGACCAAACCTGTAATCTTACCAAAAAAATGAACTGCCGTGTTTGTTTGAGGCTTTTCTATATAAAAACATTGACTGATGTTAATTCCATTCCTGTTCTTAAATTCTTGATTACTTAAAGTCTGTATCAGTATTTCTGTTGTTTTTCCTCAGGTTAATGTTAGACTGATACATAGAAATAGTGATATGGATTGTTCTGATTTGCTTGTGTAACTATTTCAAGGTGATTTGTCATTTTGGTTGATATTGGGTCTCAGGGATTTGAGGCAGCTTCGGGGGTTGGCAAGCTCAGCAAGTAACATCATCTTGGCTCTAATAGGACTGTTGAGTTCCAGCATTTCTTCTATGAATATGCTGAATTTTGAGGGCCTATTAAGTATTTTCTTGTTAGCAAAGCAGAACATAGTTTTTCATCCTTATTTGCTACTATGCTGTTACTGTGCTTTTCCAAAATACAGGGGAAAGTTGCATTTCTGGTTTTTTCTGCTGTGAACTATTTTTTGTTTCTA
This sequence comes from Chloropsis cyanopogon, assembly GCA_013400585.1. Classification (NCBI taxonomy): domain Eukaryota; kingdom Metazoa; phylum Chordata; class Aves; order Passeriformes; family Irenidae; genus Chloropsis; species Chloropsis cyanopogon. The sequence continues at coordinate 12,440 of WEZZ01003967.1, forward strand.
TTACATTGTTGCTTTGTTTCTACATTCTTAGTTACTATATAATTTTCCTTATTAGTGTTCTTCTTTGGGAAAATTCTGATTTATGTCAGCAGCTGTCAACTTCCAGTCTCTTTTTTTATACTAATATTTTATACATGCAAGCTGAAATTTGCTTGTAATTTTCCTTACCTTAAGACAGAGGACTTTCAAGTTGTTTGGAACTGTTCTTTTACCCATATGAAATATAATGAGATCATATCATAGTTTCTAAGTAGTCACAGTCTTCTACTCCAAACACTTAATTTTTCTTTACCTGTCAGAATGAAATTCAGATTTTTTTTTTTTAATTAAATATTCTCTAGATTTTAGAAAATACTAGTTCTGGAGACTTGGGGCAACATGTATGGTGTGTCTACTACAAACTCAAAGAACCTACACTATAGCAGCAAGTTTCTTTTTTACCTGACAGCATGTAACAAGTAACCTGTTCTGCTCTCAAGCGTTTGCAGTTGGAAAGCTCTCCTGGGTCATACAATTTCAGTATTGAGCTGTTGGCTTTAAGGGCCTTGCAGGTCTTGGTAGCAGCTAACCTTTATAAAAAACAGAAGCATAATGCATTTGAAGGATCATCCTTTACATGCTGATTTTATGCAGCTTGTTGTTACTGAATGTGATTTACTAAATAAGAATTTTGAGTGTTAGGTTAAAACAAACAAAAAAAAGTCACTGCAACAGAAATCTTGTGTTAATTTGCGTTCTTTGTCTGTCACCAGAAGCAACAGAAAACAGCCAGTTTCTTCCCCATTCTCATGTTTTTTAGTTCAATGGGTTTATGACAGGCCTTTATTTCTGTTGAGTTGGCTTTTTTTTAGTGCTTACACAGTAGCATCAATTTTAAGGGTCCATCTGGTTACTTTAGTTGGTGTCCAGAATAGTTTAAGAGATTTTCAAAAAAACAACACACGAAACCCCCCACTTTCTTCTGTTGTTCTCCCTGAACCCTTGTCCTTCTAATTTTCTTTATACTAGCCTCAAAGAAGATTTTAATAAAATTTACCATGTGTTACATGGATATAAGTTTTGAAAAATTAAATTTTAAAATTTTAAAGCATTGCCACATTTTAAATGTCTGCCTTGCTATTTTGTATGCCAAATTTGTCTAAAGTTGATTCTTGGCTAAAACTTTAACCTAAAACAGATTAAGATTTTTTCAAGATTAAATAAAACATGTTTCTTCTGTCTTCAACTAATCCACACCAGCTCTTCAGAGGTGCTGTCTTTTCTTTCTGACTTCACTTGCGTGCAGGAGATCAATTCTTTATAGCAACTAGCAGATACGCTTATAATCCTTTGAAATTCTTAATTATGAATAGAAAGGATATAAACTCTCTCAAAATTCCATCTCCTTTTGACCTCTTGTCTCAATCTCCAGGCTGCAGCTGGAGCAGATGGTGTGCCATGTATGGAGATACTCCTCAGAAGGTGTTTGTAATTAACATGGAGGTGATAATGACCATCAGTCCCTTCTGAAGAAGTGAAGAACTATGCAGTCTGACAGTAGTGGGAAAGGCAAATTAAGTCAAAGTCAGTAGGGAGGAGAACAAGAGCTCTCCTTTTCCAAAAGATTAGGCAGGTCTAAGCCAAAGTTTGAGAGCCACCTAAGGAGACTGGAGGAAAGAGTTGTGGGCAAGTGTTGAGTGGAATTACAAAAATGAAAACCTGAGGAGAAGCCAAGGAGGAAGCCTGACCATCCCATAATACTTCACAAAACGTTTTTTGAGATTTTCAGGCGTCTTGCTTGATGCTTAGTTTAATTAATGGTAGCAGGAAGAGCAGTCTCATTTAAGGTGGGGTTAGGTAGGGCAGTATATGTTTATTATCTCAGAATAAAGTATGCTGCAGATCTGGTTTAATTATTCCAAATCAAAGTTCCAAAAAAGTAAGTTGGAGTTTAAATGTAGACATCTTGGTATATGAACCTGCCTACTGAGGTCTTGAGAGGGGAAATCTGATGGAATATAAATCAGTTCAATTGAAGCCCACAGTCATGCTTGAATTACAATCACTTGCTTATTTTAAGACATTGCAGTAAAAGCAGTGTCAGTGTTGTTCAGGTGACCTTGCCACACCCAAAATATAGGTGCTATGGCTTTGAAGTCTTTAACATTTGGCTGTGAGGAAGAGTAGATATTTCATCCTTCTTTCTTCCTTTCTGTTGGTTGTCTTTTGTCATCCTAAGAAAATCCATCTAGATTTGATAATTTTCCAAAACTTAAAGAAAAATTGGTAGTGTGGAGCAGGAGCCTAGGAACGATTAATAATTAAAAACCAAAAAAAGCCCCACAAAACCAAGAAACCAACCCAAAACTGCTTTCCAGAATTGACTGTAGGTGAGGAAAAGAGACTAGAACCTGGCATATGAGACTGGGGCTGGACCTGAGTGGATGTAGATGAAACTAAAAGCAAAGAAGCTGAATTGAGTGGAGTTGGTTGAATTAGAATATTCAAATATGGTATCTGCTGGATAAGCACCTGGCTGGGCAGATGGGCTTGAAATAGCATGAGCAGGCAGGTGTGGGTGGAGGTTGCCTGTAAAAATTGGCCACAAAAACCAAGCAGTTATGTTGGAATGTGATTGGTTGAATAGAAAGAGCATGAGAAAATTCGTAAATATTTTCCTGCCTCTGCTGTTGGGGAATACTGGGCAAAATGCATTGCTTTCAGAGAAGATAGGAAGTTATTATGGGCTACTCTGTTTATTTCAAGAAGCAAAATCTATGTATTCCTTTAAACCCTGTTTCGGAGAAAAATAGATTTAAATAAAAAATTTAAAATAGAAGAGAGATCCTGATACTACAGAGTTGGACATCTGAAAGTTGAAGATATAGAGTGAATACTGATTACTTAAGTTTAATGCTCATTTGTGTGTGGTGTTTTCCCTGTGTTTTTTTCAGAGTGTACAGGTGGGACAGCACTCATTAGTTGAGCAGCTGGTCTGTATTTGTTTCTCTCCATTGCATAGTGGATGCTTTTACCTTATTGAATGTGCTCTCTGAAACTTTGCCTAGGATTGTTTATTTTCTCATGGAGTTTTCTGTGGCACACTTACTGCAGGATCAAGTGGCTCTTAAAAATCATCTTTACAAGAGCTGTGTATTAAGCGACAGACCAATTATTATTTCTGTTTGTCAAAGAGATGAGGCATAGAGGAATGAGCATCGAATGTGTTTGTAAGTTTGGGTGCCCAATTTGTGGATCAAAGGACCTTCTTTTTTAGTGAATAGTACTGAGTAACTGCCTGAAGAAGAACTTTCAGGTTGCAGTTGGACCTGAACTGGTTCCTGAGGCGCTCTTTGCTTGTGGGCCGTTCAATGAACTGGAAGTGACTTGTCCAGCAGCACAGAGAATCTGTGTAGTGGCAGTGGTGCATTTCAGCACCCTAGGGCCACGTTCAG
>WEZZ01003989.1:0-12234 GCA_013400585.1 Chloropsis cyanopogon
AGAGTATTCCCGGGTATTCCCGGCACGCCCCGAGCACACAGAGCCCTCCTTTAACCCCGGCAATCGAGCGGAATTGCAATCAAACCCCTGGCCTGGAGTCCATCCAAGCCCTGCAAGAGCAGATCCCTATTTACAGCAGCGGCTGCAGAAATCCTTGGAAATCCCTGGAAATCCTTGGAAAGGACACTTTTGATGGTGATAACCGGGATGCACCAACTCCTGACTGGGTTTGAATGGCTCACATTTAATCATCGGGAGTTTAACAACTTTTTTTCCCCTATTTTCTGGCATTTTTCCAGCCCCAGAAGAGAGCAAACATTTCCTGGCATCTCTGGGATATGGCTGGGACATGGAAAACCTCCCATCCCTGGGTTTGCTCTCCAATCTCCTCCAGAAATATGGGGTGTGTGTAAATAAATATATTAAAAATATAATATCTAGGTAACAGATGATGTGTGGCTACACAGAAAAATGTGGTGAATGTAATCCATGATGTGTATGGAAATATATTAAATTATAATATATAGAGAGAATATATGGGGTTTATATATACGGTCTGTATAATACATGGGGTACATACAAATATAAAATATATATATTAAAAAGAAATCTATAAAATAAGAGCCACTCTTTCAGATCCACAGCCCTCCCAAAGCCTCTGCAATTCCACCCAAGGCCTATTTTTGGTGAAATCCAGAGTTAAAATATTGGTTTTTTTCCCCCTTTGCCTCCAGCACATCCCAACAAACCCCGAACTCTCCATGGGGGAACACTCCTGGATGCTGCTGGTGGCATCCCAGTTCTCCCAGTATCCTCCCAGTGCTGCACTGGTTTAGCTGCCTCTTTTCCAAGTTCAGCACATGTGGGGCTCTTTCCCTGATTTTTCCTTGAGGCAAACACCCCAATCCATCCCCTGAATAGCAAATCCATACATCCATCACAGATACTCCAGGGAAAGGGAATATCTGGGCTGGATTTTAGTTCCACAAATGCGAAATATCCCCGGGGATGGAGGAGGGAAAAACGCTCCTGAGGTAAACCCAGAGCGACTTTGGGGCTGCCCCGGGTCTTGGCTCCGGCTTCTGGATATTTTTGGGAGCCTCTTTCTGAGGGCAAAACAATGCAATTTAAAATTCCTGCTGGATCCGTGGATTTGGGTTGATCCCTCATGGAATTGTCCCAGAGCAGCCTCTCCTTGTGGACAACAAACCCTGGGCTGGGTCCCCCCTTCCCAGCCCTTCTCCCTCTGCCTCGGCCAGGACGTTCCTCACGGATCAGAAATCCAACCCAGGCGCATTTTCCCGCAGGAATCACCTCACCAAGAAATATTCCTTAAGAGCTGCACTCAAGGAACCCCCACACCATCCTCTGGAGGCCTCAGAATTCCCTGTTTCCCAAGGAATTGTGGTTTTCCCCCCAAAGGGGTGAGGATCCCACCAGCTTTGGGTGCAGGGTGGAAGTGCCCTGGTCTTTGGCACATGGAATTTCTTTCATGCTCATCTAACTCAGGTGGGAATTCTTTAGGAATCAGGTGGGCTCTGAACCACCGTCATCTTATCCTTACAAATGTTTCCCAGGTGCAGCTGGATGTGTAATTTTTAGTTAATTATAATTATGTATTAATTACCCACCACGAGTGCACTGCAGTGCTGGTTCACAGGGAACATTTCCCCCCTGGTTTGATCCCGTTTATCCAGAGGCTGCTGCAGGACAGGGAATTTGCAGGACCACTGCCACGAGATCAGGATTTGTTCTCCTGGTTTCTCTGCTCCTCCAGGATGTTCCCACCACTGGAGTGAGATGATTCCAAGGAAGGGGCTGAGGATCTAATCCCAGAGAGCAGCCAGGGGTTGATTTGTGGAATTCTGGGATGGTTTGGGCTGGCAGGGACCTGACAGCTCATCCCATTCCATGGCCAGGGACACCTTCCACTAACCCAGGCTGCTCCAAGCCCATCCAACCTGTCCTGGGACACTTCCAGGGATGTTGTGACTTTTAACTTGTGACACCTTCCACTATCCAAGCTCCAAGCCCATCCAGTCATGGATGGGAATTTTGCTGGCAGCCCCACTCATCTCCCTCATTTTCTCATTCTTTCAGGCTCCTCAAACCCCCAATCCAAGCAGCTCCAGGCTGGAAATCAGAGACCAAGGCAGGGGGGATCATCCCAGTGCCAGGACAGTGTTGGAGCATCCCTTCCCAGCCTTCCACCTGGGAATGCTGCTCTGGAAAGCAGAGAGGAGGCCCAGGGTGTGGTGGCTGCAGAGGGAAGCAGGGCAGGGATGAATGGAACCTTTCAGCTGCTCCAGGAGAGCCAGAGGAATTCCCGAGCTCCAAAGTGGGCGGGGAACCTTCCCTGGGACAGCGGGACACAGCTCCCTTGAAGTGGGGACAGGGAGAACCACGGAGGAGCTGCAGGAAGGGGGGAAAATAATCCCTGCCCCAGCACTGGGGGGCTGCAGGAGGCTGTTCTCCAGCGCTGAAAGCTGTCCTTATTTTTTCCTGAAATTCTGTCTCCGAGGGCTCCCGAACATTTACATTTTTCTCGGAGCTGTGGAGTTTATTCAGGGGGGAAAAAAGCTCCGCTCATAAATGGCTGCATTGATGCTCTCACACTTCCATACATCCAGCTCCATCCACCTCAGACAACCGGCCTATTTTTCCCTGCTCCATATTGTGCAGGAATTATTCCCGTCTCCCGCCCGGCCACGCGCCCCACACACCCCCAGCCGAGCCATGAATGGCCACAGTGTCCGCAGGCTGCTCCCAGAACCCTCGGAAAAGGGGGGAAAAAAGCTCCAAAAAAGCCAAAGGACGGGGTATAATGATCCCTTCACGCTCTCCAGCCAGGATTATTTCACCTCCACACCCTCCTCCAGCTCCTTTTCCCGCTTGAAAAATAAATATATAAGGGGGAAAAAAGCTGAGGAAACGATTGCTGAGTGCTCCTGCACAAAAATCCTGCGGCCTCGCTCGCTGTTGTCTTCCTCCTGCAGCCAGAACAAACTCCACACTCCTCTCTCCTGCTCCTCACGGGGAGATCACTACGGGGAAATGTTTTCCCTCCCACACTCTCAGCTGTCCTGGAATTCTTTCTGTGAAACTCAGCTGGAAGCTTCTCCCCATTCCCAGAATGTTCTGGGCACCTCCAAGGCCAGGGGCAGAGCCTGGATGGGGCTGGGGAGGTCTCAGCCCTGCCCTCCATGGCCTGGATCCATGGATTTGGGGGGAGCAGGGCCATTCCCTGCTCATCCCAGTCCCACCAGCTGAGAACACAGCACTTATCCCACTTTTTACTACTTATCCCAGTTTTTACCACTTATCCCAGTTTTTACNCACTTATTCCAGTTTTTACCACTTATCCCAGTTTATGCCACTTATCCCACTTTTTATTACTTATTCCAGTTTTTACCACTTACCCCAGTTTTTACCACTTATCCCAGTTTTTACCGCTTATCCCAGTTTTTACCACTTATCCCACTTTTTACTACTCATCCCACTTTTTACCACTTATCCCAGTTTTTACCCCTTATCCCAGTTTTTACTATTTATCCCACTATTTACCACTTACCCCAATTTTTACTACTCATCCCAGTTTTTACCACTTATCCCAGTTTTACTCCTTTTCCCTAGAGCCACCACCTTCGTCTGACCTTTCACCCCTCCTGCCCTGCACATCCCACTACCCCACGCCCTGACAAGGCTCCCCCAGCCCCAAACCCCTCTCCAAGGGTGGGGAACAGCATTCCCAGCAGGCAGCAGCCCCGGGATCCCTCCCAGCATCCCTGCTGCAGCCCAGCAGAGCTCCAGAGGCAAAGAGGAGCCCTGTGTGCCTCCGGAACACATAGGTGCCATTATGCTCAGCTGGCCCCAAAAGCTCGGGGATAATATTTTTTTTAGCACTGGACTAAATATTTTTAACATATGCAAACATCCATGACTGAGGCAGCCACAGAGCCCGGGAGCTGGGATGCTGCTGCTGCTTCCAGGATGGAACAATGTCACCTTTCTCCTCCCTGTCCCCGGCACCACCAGAGGGATGGGGGCAAAAGGGGGCAAAGCCAAACGTGGCAGCTTTCCAGGGTGGATTTTGCACTGGGGAAAGGGGTCTGGATCGCTCCAGGGATGCACAGAGCAGAGGTTTGTGTCTCCAGCAAACATTCCCCGTGTGTGTGCCCGGCTTGGCCGAGGGGAAACATTCCCGGCTTTAGGCAAACAAAAAGGTGCTGGGTCAAGTAAGTGGAGCAGAAAGTTCTGCTGGAGGGAAGTAGGTCAGTCCTGGATGGAGCAGCAGGGGCAGGAATGTGCCAGCCTGGCTGGGTATGAACCCAGAATTCCCAATTAATGGATGGGGAAACTGAGGCACGAGGCCAGGGATGTGCCAGAGCCAGCATTCCCGATTTATGGAAGGGGAAACTGAGGCACGAGGCCAGGGATGTGCCAGAGCCAGCATTCCCAATTTATGGATGGGGAAACTGAGGCACGAGGCTCCCGGGTTCCCTGGCAGATGGGAAACTCCAATTTTCCGGCTATTGAGACGCAGGAAGTTTGGGATTGTGCCAAAACAGGGACTGTGGGGGCGACCACGCGCTGCCAAACCCTTTGCTGTGCCTTTGGGGATGAAGGGAGGCTCTGGAGCATCCAGCAGGAATGGGGTTCAGCCAGACCCAGCTCCTGCTCCCTTCCTGTGCCACCAGGGATGCAGATCCTGCTTGGGATGCAGATCCTGGCTGGGATGCTGTTGGGATGCTGTTGGATGCAGATCCTGTGCCCCAGGTGGCTCCAGGGTGGCTGCTGGCAGTGGCAGGAGCAGGATCCACCTTCCCCCAGGGTTCAGCATCCCGTGGCAGAGCTGTCCCCGCTCTGGGATTTCCATCCCTGCTCTGGGATTCCTGAGGGAGATCTCCGAGTGTCCTTGGAAAAGTAAATCTGGGAATCTTCCAGGAGTGACGCAGCACCTTCCCCAGGGCGGGCAGGGTGTCCTGGAGCCTGGCCACCATGGAGGTGGAGTCACCAGAGGTGTCACCGCAGCTTCCAGCTCTTGATCCCAGGGATTGTGCTTGGCACAGCAGCTGGACTGATTGTCCCTTCCCATTTCCAGTCAACCAGCTTGATCCTGGTTTTCCCAGCTCCATCACTTCCAAACAAACCTCCTGGGTGTCACCTGCAGAGGCCAGAGCAGCCCCGAGCCCATTCCTGCCTCCAGCCCAGAACCTGGCTGGAATTCCAACCTTTTCCTTTGTTTTTTTGGCCCTTGGAGTTGAACAAGAGCAATGAGGCAGGAACAGCACCTTCCTCTTCCTCCTATCCCAGACCTGGCCGTGCTCCAGTCCTGCAGGAACCATCCCAGAGCTGCTCTGGATGGATCATGGCTGATCCAGAGCTGGAACAAGGATGCTCTGGGACCTTGGGACACTCCAGCCAGTCCTGCTGCATCCCCCAATGTCACCACAGCCAGCAGCATTCCCAAATTTCTCCTAACACCAACCAGACTTTTCTTCATTCCCATTTCCATCCCACCACCAAGCCCAGACCCTCTTTAAAGTTTTATTGGAGCTGCAGTGGCTCAGCCTGAATTTTTTTGGAGTGTGTGAATCAAAAGCAGCTTTTCACAGGGTTTTGAGCTGCTGGAGGGTTAAAAAGTCATAAAAAGAGGAGGAGGAGGAGGAGGTTTCTGCCCTGGCCTGGGTCTTTGCTCTAAACAGACTTCACACTCACCCTGAGGTCCTCAGGATGGAGGGACACCCCCAATCACTGCAGAATTCCAGAGAGGTGCTTTTCCTCCAAATTATGGCAGAGGAAATTCAATATTTTTTTAGGACTCAGATTTGCATAACAACAACCAGCGTGGGGAGAACAATTCCAGCTCCACACAAACATCTCCCAACAACCTCCACCAGCTCCAGCCCCACCACAGCCCAGGCACTGCCTGTCCCCAGTTGTCCCCTGCAGTGCCAGCACACGGTCCCAGGGCCACCCAGCTGCCGTGGGAGGCAGAAGGTGACAAAGTTCTGACAGGACAAAAGGATGTGGCCTCAGGCTGGGCCAGGGCAGGCTCAGCTTGGACAGCAGCAGGAATTTCCCCATGGAAAGGGCTGCCCATTAAATGTCCAGGCTCATCCACAGAATCCAAATATTTCAAATCCTGACACATTTAAACACACAGGGGTCTCGTGGAGTCGTTCTCCTGAAGGTTTCTTTCAAACAAAAGCCTGACACTTAATCCATGAGCACGTTATCCATGGAAACGGGGGGAGCACGGGGTGTTTATCCCAAGGGCTGGGGTATCCTGCACGGGCTGTGCTGGCACGGAACAGCTCTGAGCTCTGAGGGGAAGGAGGACAAACCCAGCATGGGGGGAATCCTCGGTTTAGTGCCACACATCCAAAATATCCCAATTTTTAGCAGGGTCTGTTGCAATAGGACACAGGGGATGGCTTCCCACTGCCTGAAGGTCGGGGTAGATGGGATTTTGGGAAGGAATTCCTTCCCTGTGAGGGTGGGCAGGCCCTGGCACAGGTGCCCAGAGCAGCTGTGGCTGCCCCTGGATCCCTGGCAGTGCCCAAGGCCAGGCTGGACAGGGCTGGGAGCACCTGGGATAGTGGAAGGTGTCCCTGCCCATGGGATGGGATGAGCATTAAGACCCTTCCACCCCAAATAATTCGGGGATTTTATCTCTAAGGGCTTTCAGTGACTCCACATGACCTGAGGGTGACTCTGAACTTTGGCTTTTCATCCTGATGGAGAGCTGTCCCATGGAATGCACCCTGGTGGGAATTATCCCAATGGGGTTGTATCCTGGTGGGATTCATCTGATTTGGGACCTCCCAATGGGCTGCATCCTGACATGGGGCTCCTTGACGGGGTTGCATCCTGGTGGGATATATCCTGGTGGAATACAGCCTGGTGGGATGGATCCTGGTGGGATGGATCCTGGTGGGACGGATCCTGATATGGGATGGATCCTGATGGGATGGATCCTGGTGGGACATCTCCTGGTGGGATGGATCCTGGTGGGATGGATGCTGATATGGGATGTGTCCTGGTGGGATGTGTCCTGGTGGGATGGATCCTGGTGGGATGTACCCTGGTGGGATGGATCCTGATGGGATGGATCCTGGTGGGAGGGATCCTGATATGGGATGGATCCTGGTGGGATGGATCCTGATATGGGATGGGTCCTAGTGGGATGTGTCCTGGTGGGAGGGATCCTGGTGGGACGGATCCTGGTGGGATATCTCCCGGTGGGATGGATCCTGGCGGAGGGCTGATCGATGGGCTGCATCCACATGGAGTTGCATCCCAATGGAACTTATCCCGATGTTTGCATCCTGCTGAGACTCCTCCAGATCTGGGGCTGTCCAAAGGGATTTATCCCTGATGGGTTCTTCCCTCTGGAGGGGCCCTCTGGAGTTGATCCCGACGGGATCCATCCCCATGGGGTCTCATCTTGCCGGGATCCCCCCCGAGCGCTGCGCATCCCGCTGGGACCCATCCAGCCGGGATTTTTCCCGCTGTACGTTCGCCTGTGGCAAACAGGTGGCGATGTTGTACTCCAGGATTTCGGCTTTCCTCCCCAAAACTCCGGCTGCTGTCCAAAACCTGCCCGGGAGCCTCCCTGGGCCGTGTTCCCCCCAGGAATCCTTTGGGAACCAAGGAGAGCGGTGCCGCAGTGATGCCGAGCTTTTTCCTGCACTTTAATTAGGATAAACTCAAGCTAAAGCCTCTCCTTCCATTCCCTTTTAATCAAGGTGTAGGATAGAATTCCAACCCTTCCAAGTGCATTTTCCCCTAGAGCCTGGAAGCCAAGAGGAAAGTCAGGATGCTTTGGGAAAGGAGCATCATCCCATGGGCGCAGACACGGGAATTGTGCTCAGGATGCCAAGATGGGACACACGAGGGAAGGAAGAATTCCCTGTGCAGGGAAGCAGAGATCCATCCTGTAAGATGGTCCCATCCACAGCCTGGACCTGCCCTTCCCAGGCTGGAATTCTGCAGGATCTGCGTGCACCGAGGCTCTGGAGCAGCAGGAATGGAATTGGGATGGGGGGATCTCCTGTGGCATGGCAGGAATTCCTCCTCTGGGAGGGAAGGAAGCTCCTGTGAGGTCCTGGCTGTTCCCAGGGATTGCCTCACGTGTGATCCCAAGGGATGCAGCATGGAGGGGACAGGGATGTGCTGGTGGCCACCACATTCCCTGTGGAGCACCAGGAGCGATGCCACCCCAAAATCCCACAAAACCAAAAGCTTCCAAGGGCTTTGCATCCCCCTCATCCAGATTTCCCAGAGGAGCACACCTGAAGGCTCTGGGGTCATTCTCTGAACCAAGTTCTTGCGCTGGATCTGTCTCCTACTCCCTGTCCTTCCCAGGGAAAGGTGGAAACTCCAGGAGAAGCTCCCCCAAGCCTGGCCCACACCCCAGGACTTTGGGCAGTGCCACATCCTGCAGTGATGTCACCTCTCAGCCAAGTCCTGGTGGCTGTCACTGCAGCCAGCTGGGCTCCTGGGTGATGCCAGAGGGACAACGGCTCCAGAGGCGCCTGGATAAAGATCTCCATCCTTTTCACAAATATCACCTGCCCAGGAAAAGCTGGAGGTGGCAGCCACAAATTCCAGGGGTTCCTTAGCAGCTCTGGGGGTGACAGAGGCTGGGAAGGCGAGGGAGCATCCAGAGGAAAGGTGAAATGATGGGAATGCACCAGCAGTGAAAGCAGTTCCCAGGGGGAGGAGGAAGGGGCTCTGTGCTGGGATGTGTTTGCTGCACTTCCCTGCTCACAGGGATTCCCTGAATTTCTGCTGCTTTCCTGTGCCTCTCCTGCAGGAGCTGGGTTCTGCTGGCTCACCCACGCTGCACAGCCCAGAATTTCCATCGTGGGGAGCGGATGGGAGTCATGGAAGGTCACCAGCACACCCCTGCAGGAGCCAGGTGCCCTCCAGCAACCCAAATCCCACCCTCTTCCCACAGCTGGGACCACTGGGAAGTCTGAGCCTGCAGCACAGCCCGTGGGATGGTGAAGCAGCCCTGGCACGGACACTTTTCCTTGCTGTCCCCAGATCCTGGGAGATTCTGGGAGCACAACATGCCACGAGATCCAGGGAATGCTCTGCAAATGGGCTTGGACAGACAGACAAATGTCCATGGATGTTAATTGTATGGAGCTGGGGAATGGCAGCTCAGAGCTGAAATAAATCCACCTGCCCGTGGAAAATGCCTTTCCAGCAGCAGCAGCAGCAGGGCCATCCTGGGAAAGCTGCCTTGGGATAAAATCACGAATTTTTAGAGGCTTTGGGTAAATGTCAGTTTTGTGTTCGCTTGGTATTCCCTGGAATGGGAATCAGCAGCGGGATGGGCACCTCCAAAAGTGATTCCTGGTTTCCCACCTCTGGATGGAGCCCAGGCATTTCCCAGGGAACACTCAGCCCTGTGGGGGGAGTTCATGGAATGGTTTGGGTGGGAAGGGATCTTAAAGCTCATCCCATCCCACCCCTGCCATGGGCAGGGACACCTCCCACAGGCCCAGGACACTTCCAGGGATGGGGCAGCCACAACTTCTCTGGAAAACCTGTGCCAGGGCCTTCCCAAAATGATCCCAGAGCGATCCATTCCCAGAGAATCCGTGCCAAACACCGCTGGGATAACGCCCTTCCTTCCACACCTGGATTCCCCTCTCGGCTGGTGCCCAGCCAAGGCTCAGTGACCTTCAAGGAGCCCAAAATTCCCAGGAAAAGCTCACATGGCACCAGGAACATCCCGTAACAGCCCTAAAAACCCAGCCCAAAGGACGGGAACGTGCAAATCCCAGCTCCTCGCTCCCGCTCCGCCGGCAGCCAGAGGAACGCTGGTTGTGCGAAAGCATCATAAATATCCCAGGATCTGCAGTCCCCACGGGCTGGATGTGGGGATGCTGTCATCGAGGAAGGAGCAGGGAGCAGCAGCCACCCGCTCCTGACTCACCCAGGGAAGCGGCCTCTGTTCCCTGTTTCCATAATCTCCTGCATTTTATTTGCCTAAGGTTGTTGGTAACTGTTGCTTAGTAGTGGCCACGGGCCCTTTAACACCTTTCTGCTCCAAGCACCGCCAGCCAAAAGGGATGGGGGACATTCCAAGAGGGTTTGAAGCCCACGGGAAGCTCCCCCTGGATGATTTTTTGGGTCTCGGAGTCCTGCAACCCCTTGAAATCTGCAGGAAAAATCCCAACAGCGCAAGGAGTGAGCGGGGTATCTGCATGGGATGGACAAGCAGAAGGTTATGGAGCAGTTCCAGCTGAAATGGGGCTTGGGAGAGGGACAAAATCCATGTGCTGGTTGGGCAGAGGAGCATTCCAGCATTCCAGGTTCTGAAACGTGCTCCCCATCTCCCTCTGGTCAGCCAGAGCTGAGCCAGTGGTCAGGCTTTGCCATCCACAGCTGGCCACATCTGGCCCCGCTGCTGAGCGTAGAGATCAGATCCTGCCCACAGGAAAAAAGGAGGAATTGGGAATTCTCGCTCATTCCTTGGGCAGCTCGGCACAGCCACAGCCTGGATCAGGCGGCACACACCAGGGGAATCTCGGATTTGGGGAATGCCAGGATCACCCCGAGAGCTGGGAGAGGGAAGTTGGGCTGGGGAGGTGGCACGGAGATGGCACACACCACCAAGGGTCAGGGGATTCCAGAATCCCACAATGGGACTGGGAGGGACACTAAAGATTGTCCAGTCCCACCCTGGACACCTTCCAGTGTCCCAGGCTGCTCCAAGCCCTGTCCAGCCTGGCCTTGGGCACTTCCAGGGATCCAGGGACAGCCACAGCTTCTCTGGAAAACCTCTGCCAGGGCCCCACCACCCTCACAGGGAAGAATCTCTTCCCCAAATCCGGTCACCACAGGGCTGCAGAGATGTCACCGAGGTGTGCAATGCCCATGGCCAAGGCGCCTTTCCTGGGAGCACGGGGATCCTGCAAAGGGACAAACTCCCCAGGAAGGTGATCCCACGGGATGGCAAGGGAACACCGAGCTGTTTTCCAGGGATGGGGTTTGCAGGGCTCTGCTTTGGGACAGAGATGTTGCTTTTAGAGTAACTCTCACTTTTTGGGATGTGAGGAAATGAAGCTTCCACAGAGGATTAAAAATGTAATCCTGTCACCAGCCCTGCTGGGAGCCCCTAGGCCCAAAAATCCAGTGAATGCTGATATCCCGCTAACCCCATATGGATAAAATCAGATTTTGTTTTTCACAGATGCATTTCTGCAGCGAGGAGCGGGGTATTCCAGGAGATCTCCAAAACCCAGGAGCTGCCTGTCTGCCTGCCTCGAAATCCTCGCAGTGCCACAAGCTTGGGCACTTCTCCGAAAGGAAAATTAAAATTCCATGAGGCAGAAAACACAAAATTTGGGGACAGCCAGACTGGAGGATCCGCACAGTGCTAAACCCGAGGCAGCCACTGAGTCACCAGCTCGTTTCTAACCGCTGGAAAGTGATCTGTGCTCAGCTTAGCCCAGGAATAATCCTGGAATCCTCATCCTGAACGGGTTAACCTCGGCTGTTTAGGAGCAAAACCTCGCCCGCATATTTTTCTTGCATTTCCCATAAACAAAACTGCAATGTTTTCATGGGGGGACTTCTTATAAATTAAACAGCCCCGGCGACTCATCAGCTCCACCGTGGATTTGGCCACGCTGGAGTCACCGGGTTTAGCCCTCAGGCTTAACTAAAACTTTGCTCAGCCCTAAGTTTCTGAATTATTCCCCAAACCCCAACTTTTCCAGCAAAGGTAGGACCTGTGAGGCGCCGACCCCGAGAGAAACCACCCAACCCTTGCACAGTTCCCTTGCAAAGTCCCACAAGAGGAGAAGGATGTTTTTTAATGCTCTCAAAGCTGCCCACGGGTTTTTCCAAGCGGGACTAAAGCGGCTGCTCCTGCTCCGAGCAGCTCCGTACCTGGACACCGCCGGGACATCTCCATCCCCCAGACCCCAATTCCCAAACTTCCCAGCTGCACAGCCAGCGCCGTTTGCTTCCCCCTTTCCACCCCCAGCAGTGCCACAGCCCAAGCGCCGGCGATAGAGAGAAACCCAAGGGATTTTCCAAGAAAAAAAAAGGGATTTTCCAAGAGAATTCCCTCACCTTTCCCGCAGAGCCGGGAGCTGCCTTTGCTGCCTTTCCAAGCCTCTCTCTGCACTATCTCCAGCCTTCCCGCAGCTCCCGCCGAGCTGGAAATATCATTAAGCTCCAGTGAGGCGAAAAAAAAAAAAAAAA
>WEZZ01003989.1:25757-129218 GCA_013400585.1 Chloropsis cyanopogon
AAAATAAATAAAACATATTTAAAAGAAAAATGGTATTGAAAGAAATAAATAGAAAATAAAACTAAAAAATAAAATAAAAATAAATGAAACAAAACGGAATGGATAAAAATTAAATAAAAGAAGAAAGTAAAAAGATAAAAATAAAAGTAAAATGAAAAAGAATAAAAAAATGAAATGAAAAGTAAAATGGAATTAAAATTAAGAGTAAGATGAAAAATCAAAATGTAAAATAAAATGGAAATAAAAACATAAAGGAAATAAGTAAAATAAAAAGACAAAAATACAATAAAATGAAAATTAATGAAAATAAAAGGAAAATAAAAATGAAAATAAAATAAAATTTAGAAAAAGCAGAAAAAAATTTAAATAACAATGAAACCAAGTGAAAAAAAAAATAAATCCCTCTTTCCAAAACCGCTGGAGCAGTTTTGGATTGCGCAATCCCATAAAACCCGGAGCGAACGTTGGACTCTGGAGCGAAGTTTCCTATGGAAAACCACGGAAGGGAGCTCGGGAATGGCTTCAGCATCCCTTGGGCAGCCGGTGCCTCCTTTCCATGGAAAATCGGGAATCTGCAGGGAGCCCCGCACAGCCCCGCATCCCGGCTGCCGTGGATCCCATCCCCTCCCTGCCCCTCCAGGAGGGACGAGCCCGGGGATGCTCCCGGCGCAATTCCAGATTTTCCATCAAAATCTCGCCAGGAATGGGAAAGGCAGAGCTCGGGACAGCGGCTTCGAGCTCCGGCAGCCTCGGGATTCCCAGCCTCGGGAATCCTGGAGGTTAAGCTGAGCTCGGCTGGAGTTGAGCGGATCTTTGAGCTCCCTCCTATCCTTAAAACCGTCAGCCCATCCCGGGAATCGCGGCTCTGCCCCCATGGATTGAGGAGCTGGGAAGCCTCAGGCTGAGGCAGGGGCAGGTTTTGGGAATGAATCCTTGATTCCACATCCTATCCCTCAAAACCAACCAAATCCCAGGAAACAGATGGAAAACCCTTTTCCCATCCCTGGAAATGAAACACTCCAAACTGGAAAAAGGCTTTTGTCCCCCTTTTCCCAGTGCTGATGGATTCTAATCCTGATTTTCCCTCTATTTCCTGCCACGGCAGCCCAAAGCCATCGTGTTCTGTCCCCAAAGCTGCCTGGGGATGACAAATCCCATTTAAAGGCTCCAAAAATGGGGAAAAGTCCTGGAATCCATCATTTACCCTTCAGCAGCAGCCCAAGTAAACCATAAATGAGATTTAAACCAAGTCTGCCCCAAAATCAATGAACTAATGGGTTTGAATTTATCAATTAAAATATCCACAGGGAGATGCTGTCCTGCTATCCTGCATTTTCCTGGAGCTGGGGATGGAACAGTGGGACAGGAATTGCTGTTGGAGCAGGAGATGGATCCAGAGGCTTGGAGCCACCCTCGTGTCCCTGCCCAGAGGTGACAGCGTGGGAGGAGAGGCAGAAACTTCCCTCAGAAGATGTGGAGAGGCAGGAAAAGAGCAGGAAAACGGCAGGAAAGCTCCAGAGGGAACTCCCTGGTTGCCAGGAATGGCGAGGTGTGGAAAAGCCCCCTGATTGAGACAAATGGGGAGCGTGGAACGAGAGGTCTCTGGCTGTTGCTTTCCCACAAATAAACAATCCCGGAGCCTGATGGCAAAGGCAGATATTCCTGGGAGCTTTTCACAGCCAGGGATGCTCCACGAGCTTCACCTCGTTCCTTAATTAGGGATTGTCACCGGATAATGGGGAAATCAAGGAAAACACAGCGATGCTGGGAGCAGGAATGGGATGTGGTGCTCGGGAAAAGCTCGTTAGTGCAGCTGTAATTAGCGCTGCTCTGGGGTAATTGTCCAACAGCCTGAATCCCGGGACAGCCGGGAATTCCCTCCTTCCCTCCCGGCACTCACACAATTCCTTAAATCCGCTGTGTGGGAAGAGCCAGAGCTCCCTCGGGGCTGCGCTTTTCCCTCACTTTGGGCAGCTCCAAGCCCGAGCTCCAGCTCTCCTGGGACCTGCGATGTCGGGAAGAAGGGATGCCAGAATCTTCAAGGACTGGAGATTTGTATTTTTGGGCTTTGTTTCTCAATCTTATCCCAATAATCCATGAAAAACATCATTATCCTGCAAAAACCAGGAGACCTCGGATGGTTTTGGGAGCCTGTGACCTCTGCTCACCGAGGGCATTTTATGTCTGTGTTTTATGACTGAAAAACTCCTGGCTCTGTTTTTCCCACTGCTGTTTTCCACGGATGAGCCTCTGGAAGCTGCACAGCCAGAAACACCCGGATCGCTCAGACAAAGTGGATTTTAAAGCTGAATTCCAGCGCTGAAAGAACAGAGGAGCAGAGCTGGGGGCATGCCTGGATCCCATGCTGGGCCTGAGCAAGGATCCTGTGGAAAAGGACGGCGGGGTTGTGGAAGGGAAGATTTCCCAGCCGCGGTTTTTGGGAACGAAGCCAAGGCGGCTCCTGGAGGGGAGCTCAGGTGCATCGGAGCGGGAGGATGGGGGATATGGGATTGTTTAGAGGGCTTGGAATTGTCTTCAAAGACCTTTCACGATGCATTAAAGGAAAAGAAGCAGGAAAATGCATTTGGACATTTATTATTTTGTCTAAATCTGTGTCTTGGCTTAGCTGGAATAAAGCGCCGGGGGTTTCTTTGGGATTGCTGGTGTCCTCCAAGGCAGAGCTGGCTCTGGGACAATCCATGCTGGGATCATCCTGTCTGGATTCCCTGCTCACTGCAGAGCACCTGAGTGAATCCCTTCATCCATTCCCATGCACAAAGCCAGCTTTTCCATGGATCAGACGCTCCTGGCAAAGCTCAGCTTGGCCCCACAAGGAGCAGAGCTCGGGGGGGACACTGGGTAAGAATATGGGACATGGGGATGAAGGATAAGGGACATCACACAGAATTTGGGATCAGCACCACACCTGGCACAACACAAGCAATCAAACTCTGATTTAAATCTGATTAACTCCGATTAAACTCTGATTAAACCAATTAATTTTAACTCTGCTTTTTCTGGCAGTCCAGCACCGTGCAGCATTTAACTGGGGATTGCTGGAATGCTGGCACCGGGAATGACTGGGAGACAGGATGCACTGGGAGACAGACAAGAGATAAGAGATAAGAGATAAGGACCAGGATCCCGCCCAGCACTCCCATCCTCACACAATACAGAGCTTTATTCCACTGCTCCTCGGACTGGGGTGCACTAATCTAACCCAATTAAAGCGGTATTGCAGCAGATTGAATTAATGACTCCACTCTCCAAGGCAGATCTTATCCAGGGATTGGGAAACCTCATTTGCTGCAAAAAAAAAAAAACCAAACAAACCAAAAAACAACGGATTGGGAACAACCTCCAGAGGGAGTGGCAGAGTCGAGGAGAAGCCGTGGTCCTGTCCAGGTTTGGAGCCCTGCAGGTTCCGGTGGGATGGAGGCACAGCAGGACCAGCGGCACGCTGGGATATCCATGGATTTTGTTCACTTTGAGGGAAATCTCACTTTATTCCGGCTCCAGGGAAAGATTTCCAGCTGGTAAAAAGGCTGCAAGGTGCAGGGTGTTTTGCCAACCCCCCTCTCCTGAGGAAGCTGTCTCCTGGCCCCACAGGAATGTCCTTTCCCACCCACTGCAGTTCCCAGGCTGGAACGCTTCGTGTTTCCCTGGGAATGTTCAAGCTGAGTGACCTGCTCCAGCTGAAGGTGTCCCTGCTCCTCACAGCACCAGATGAGCTTTAAAGTTCCCTCTCATCCCAAACCTCCCATCATTCCATGACCTGGTAATGCTGGAAATTCAGAGAATTCTCCGGAATTATTGGACACAACCAGTGCCCAGCCCCAGCCCCAGAGAGTTTTGTCCCCAGGAGAAGGACACGTGTGCCCGATGGCCACATCTGTGCCGTGCCAAAGCGGGGACTGATGTGTCTGAAGAACAAAAAGAGGAATAAAATTTGGATTACTTCCCAGCAGATCCTGGTGGGTGCAGTCCAGCAGCACCTCCTGCGTGCTCCTCAGCCAGCCCAGCCCCTGCAGGGTCAGAGGTGCCTCTCCTCAGCCACATCCCTGCCCCATCCCAGCCTTTCCCATGGTCCTGGAGTCAAGTCCCAGAGTGGGAATCACTGCAAAACCAACAAAGCCTTGGAGAGCATGGGAAGAAGCCAAAGAGAGAGATGGGAAAAACTCACAATTCCAAGTGCCAGAGAAGACAATGAGACATAACAAAGCTTTGTTTGGGAGGGGGATTTCTTTAGGGAAGAGGGGAGAAGGCTGGACAGGGAGTGAGGGAAATTTTAGTCCATCCCACATCCAATCCAGTGCTCCAATAACTCGGTGGAAGCCAAAAACTTTTCACATCCAACTTTTCCTGCACATTTTGGTGCAGGAAACAGCCTGTCCAGCCAAAGTCCTGGAGCAGCTGATTCCACGTGCTGGGAGCTTAACTGGGATGGTGCTGGAGCAGCAAAAAGTCCTGAGACAGGGAAACCTTCCTGCCTCATCCACAGGGATTTCCCTTGGGAACTTTAAGGAGGTCCCAGTGAAGTCCTGAGTCCCTGCAGGGACCTCCACGCTGAGTCCTGTCCCTCCCCTGGGGACCCAGAGGCTGCTCAGACACCTCCAGGAGAGCCTGGAATTTGCTTCCTCTCGTCCTGGGGACTCCTGGTGCTCACACAGATCCCACAGCCACCTGTTTTAGGACATTCCAGGTGCCTTTCCATGGTTATTCGGGGATGATCAGCTCAGCTTTGGCATCTGCCCCAACTGCCTGAGGTGAGGCAGGTGAATCCACGCTTCACCTGCCAAGGAGTTTCCACTGGGAGCAAAGAGAGGCTGAGCCAGAGAATTCCCCACTGTGACAGCAACAAAAAAAAAAAAACCCTCTGGAGTGCATTGACCTCACTGTGAACTTTACAGGGAGAAAAAAACATTCCAGGAGCTGGGAGCTGCTGCTCCCTCAGCAGTACCTGCGTGGTGGAGCTGACAGATCTCACCTGGCAGCAGCCACAGCCCTGGCACGGGCACCAAACCCTGCCCTGGCCCCAGCAGAGTGATTCCTCACATTTCCACAGCCCTCTGCTTTTCCACCATGGATTCTTTCCCTCAGTATAACCCCACCAGGGAAATCCCTCCCCTTTGGGATTTTTTTTGGGATGAGCTGCTGCCCTACAAATCCCAGCCAGCCCCGAGCTCCGCTGGAATTTGCTTTCACCTCCAGGTGGAGCAGGGCTGCTGTGGCAGGGCTCAGCCCTGCTGTCCCTCCCTGAATTCAGCCTCCACTGGATCCCACACCGGGCAAATCCCACCCCTGGATCCCAAATGTCACCTCTGGAGCCATCGCTTGTCGGGACAGACGGACAGAGGCCAAGAGGTCCTTGAAGCTTGGTGCCCACCACCATCCTGGCAGGTTCTGCAAGGCACTGGATTTTGGGATAGCCCAATGCCATGAAGGGATGCAGGGTTGGAGCATCTTTCCCACGGCAGCAGGAAGATTTGGGGCTTTCCAGGAGAAAACCTCTCGTTCCAGGCTGGATTTTCACACTTTAAGAAGCAGAATTTGGAAGCTGCTCGCAAGCCAGGAAGGGAAAATTGCAATCCAGGAGCAGGGAGGAGGGGAGGAAAACCTGGATCCAAAGCCACCCTCCTCACTTACAGGAAGGCAAGCGGGAGGACGCGGTGTGGAAATGAACTTCCCAAAATAACGGGAATTTAACGCTAAGCAAAACACCCGGCCGCAGACGGACTTAATCACTCCGAAGTGAGGGAAGGTCATTAAATAAACAGCCCAATCCAAAGTGTTGATTTTGGGGATATATCCAGCTATCAGCTCTTTGGGAGAGCAAACAAACCTCGGGAACTGCACGGCACAAAGGTCCCTGGAGCGCTGAGACAAAGGGAAAACCCAGACTGAGCCTCTGCTGACACACGAGGTCCATAAAGGCTCTTTCACAGGGATGGAGGCAGGGCTGGGAAGGGAATGGGGATTTCCACGGCACTTCATGGGCATTTTTCTTCCCTGATTCCTTATTTTTCTGCACCATAGTCCCAATTCCACCATAAAAAATGTTCGTGTGGATTGTGGTTGGTGGAACCGTCCCTGGCCAAGAGGAGCTCCCGGGCTAAAATTTCCCTAAAATTGTGAGTCCTGCTCACTGCTCCTGTGACCTCCTCAACCTTTTCCAACCCTGTGGTAAAACCTGGGATATAACTTTTTATCCTCCTCCTCCTGTTTTTCTTCCTACCCAGCTTTGTTTTCAGAACAGATGATCCAGGGATCAGGGCTCGCTAAGGAGCTCCCCGTTCCTTTTGCTGGCACAAGGAAATCTGTGCAAAAAGGGCACAAAAAGTTCAGCTTTTCCATAAATCCAGTATCCTGGAAGTCTCTAATTGGCATGGTGGGATCCTCACACTGGGCTTGATGGGAGTTCTGGGCATGGAAATTGTCCCTGAAACTTGTGGGGCCATAAAATGGGAACTGACTCAGTGCTTTCAACCCTGAATCCTTCCCCACACACCTGGATGGAGAATTTTACTGGTTTTATAGGAATAAAGCTGGGTAAAACCTTTGGAATGATCTTTTCTGTCACACCTACGTTTTGCAAAGCGGGAGAGGGATTTTCCTGATCAAGCAAAGATCCTTCACAGGGATTTAGGAGCGGGAACGACGCAGAATTGCTGTGGAGCCTCTGGAGAGAGGATTTTCATGGAACAACCACTTGGAATAAATCATCCCCTCGGAATCGCAGCTCTACACCACAGAGATGCCCAGATGCCAACGCACACACTCAGCAGAAGTAAAGAAATCAAAACCAGAGCTAAAAATCCTGGGGAAAATCCCCCCAAGAACCAACAGGGATGTGAATCCTCCTCTGGAGCTGCTTTTGGAAGGATTCCCTGGAGCTCCCCATGCCAGCAGAAAGCTCTGCTGGGCCCTCCTGATTTTCCCGAGTCATCAGACGGTCAAGCAAACATCAGGCACAGGATTCCTGTCCAACCCCGGAGCAGATCCCGATAAAGGCGTTTGTTCCACACAGGAATCAACCCCGGCATGGACAAATTCCCGCTCCCCAAACAACCCCGATGATTAGCGTTGATTAATGGGGCTGTTAGAGGCTCATTCATCACCAGTAACTCACAACATCTTTTTCCACACCAGTTCCAACTCCCGAGGAGCTGGAAAGGGAAATGGTTCTTTTCCATGGTTTTTCTTGCCTGTTCCCAAACACATCCCGGGTTTGGGGTTTTTGTAGGGCTGCCCACAAGACCTGCCCAGGTCCAAAACCTCTGCACAGCACAGGATCCTCCATTAATCGCCATCTCTCTCCCATATTTTCTTAAAGGCATGGAATCATTTAAACTGGAATAGCCCTCTAAGGTGGAGTCCAACCCATCATTCCCTCAGCCCACCATCCCCAAGGCCACCACTGACCGTGTCCCCAAGTGCCACACCCACACAGCTCCCAGATCCCTTCAGGGATAGGGATTTTACCAGTTTCAGGGTTGGACAACCCTTTCCAGGCAGAGATTTTCCCCAAAATCCAATCTAAACCTCCCCTGGCACACCTTGAGGCTGTTGGAGGAGCACCCCTTACTTGGTGGTTGCTCAGTGTTGCTCAACTTCTAAAGTGATTTGGTTTCCCCCCTTCCCAAGTTTATTTTTCCCGCAGGAAAAAACTGCCATAAAATCCTGGAATTGGAAACCAGACAGTCTGGGATGCTGGATTGGGAATGATCCAGCACAAGGAAAAATCAGGTCAGATTTTGGGCTGCAGACACATCCTTCCACCCCAAAACCACAGAGAATGTCCCACACACGGGACCTGGAGCTTGGCTGTCTCCCAGAGCACCCAGAAAACATGGAAAGAGTCTCACATCCACCCTCAATGGCCAAGATTCCACCTTGGAATATTATATATGTAATATAATAAAGCAGAGATATAATGATAATAAAACAAATTATTTATCTAATATAATAAAGCAGAGATATAATAATAATAAAATAAATTATTCCTATACTATAATAAAGCAGATATATAATAATAATAAAATCAATTATTTTTATAATATAATACAGCAGAGCTATTCCCTGCTTCCCAAATGCAGGGTTTGAGTGTTGGATTTCACAGGTTCCTACAGAGGAATTATTTGGGAAGGTGCAGGACAATTTGGGCTCACCCTATAAAAGGCCTCACATCCTAAGAACACACAACCCAACCGATCCATTGGGAAAGGATGGCTCCATCCTTGTGGATGTGGGGATCAGGGAGCCAGGGGGGCTGACAGCAACCAAAACCTCACAAGCCAAGTCCATAACATGGAAAATGTTCTTCACTGTGTAATTTGTTTTACCAATCCAGGAAAAAATAAGGAGCTGTTTCCTTACCTTCCTGGGCTGGATCCACGCTCTGGTGGGAATCAGAGCTGTCTAGGATGGCCTCAGTGTTAATCCAGGCTCCAGCTCCAGCCCCTCATCTACCCCTGGACACCTTTAGGAGAAATAAAAAAAAAACCCATTAAGCCATTTATTTATTTAGCAATCAGGAAGATCTGTGTTGCTGCTCCTCTCTTTTCCTGCTTTCCTCTTTATCCAGGGATATCAGCAATGGGACAGCAGCAAGGCAAAGCACCTGAGGAGCGTGAGGAGGAAAAGCTGCCAGGCAGAGCAAAAACCCCTTGTGACAGTGGAAATGATGCCTGTTCTCCAGGAATGGGGCTGGGAAGGGTTTCCCAGGAAGTTACACGTCTGGGATGATGCTGGGATGGAATTAGGGCTCCTCAGAGCCCCCCAAATTCCAGTTCCTTCCCCAAACACTTCCCATCGTTCCAGCTCCCAGCCAGGCCCGTGGGAGGAGAGATTCCTCCAGATTCATGGAAGTGACCTAAGGGGTGGAGACCCAAACTGTCCCACTCCAAACCATCTTCCCTGTGCTACATGTGGGCATTTCCCAGAGATCAGGCAGGAATCAGGAATCAAGCCTCAGGAAAGGCTGGAATTTTCACTAATTCCTGCTCCCCCTCCGCTCCTCTCCAAACCCAAGTGGTGGAGGCCAGGTTTAGAGGCACAGGCTGCGTGTCCCCTGTCCCCTGGCTCCCCATGGAAGGTCTGTCCCTGTTCCCAGCTCCCAGTGCAGCCAGCCATGGATCAGCTTTCCCTGGAGCCACGGGGAGCTGCCATCATTCCTCTGACAGCTCCGGGGCCCTTTCCAGCCCGCTGGACTTGCCTCCTGTCACTGCAGATCGGAACAAATCTCCAATCATCCAAAAGCAGATCCCAGCAGGCCCTCCAGGTAATTCCTCAACCTTGAGACAGGCCTGGAGAGCGATCATTGCCTCCTTAATCCCCTAAAAACATCCATGGGGATGGCAGGTTGGCTCCCCCAGCCCGTCTGCCCCTTGCCCTGGAGCCTCATCGCTCCCTGCTCCGAGTTGGACAGGCTGGAATCCCGGCTTTTCCAGGAGTTTAGTTCCAGGTCAACGAGCCCGTGAAGAAGAGCTGGATGGAAGGAATGGCACATGCCATCCCCATGATGGGATGTGGCCAGGAGGGCTTTTCCCAGCTGATGCTGTCCTTGGGCCACGTTGTTCCTGCACCACCTGGATGCTGCCCCATCCTGGGAATGCAGCAGCTCATCCCAGCACGGAGAGCCTCTGGAAATGAACCCAGCTGGTGGCTCTTCCCTCCTTTCCCCACCAATCCACATTTATGTGCTAACAGCAACCTGGGATAGTGCAAATTGTGCAACCTGGGCCCCTTCCAGTCCAAACCTCCCATGGGAAGGGTGGAATGGGATGAGATTTAAGGCCCCTTCCAGTCCAAACCATTCCAGGATTCTCCAATAATTTATTTATATAGTTTACAAATACATTCTGTGGGTTTAAATCTATATTTTACATGAGGCATCAGCCAGGAAGGGAGAAGTAATGGAATTCCTAGAGTTAGGATCATTACAATGGAGAAATTTTTGCACACAGAGGCTGGAAACTGAACTGTAAGAGGGTTTTAAAATCCCCCCTTTCAGATCACATAAATTACAATTGATCAGTTCACATAAATTATGGGAAGGAAGCACAAAAAATGGATACAGCAGTGGGTTGAGGGATTATTGTGTTGGAAACAAGGATCACAGGGTACAAGGAAAGGGAAACTGGGCACCATCCCCCTCAGGAATCTCCTTAGCTCTGCAGAAGAGTCTCAGGAACAAGTGCAAGTGTCCCTGGAATTGTCTCTTTTCCCATTAAAATTCACAGAGGAGGATCAAGGTTTAATGAATTCAGGTTTCTCCTCCCAAAGCCTTTTTGGTGATCACCACCCACTGGGTCCCCAAATTTAACTGTGCAGGATATTTCTCCTGCTTTTCCTCCCATCCCTTAAGGATTTTCCTCTTTGTTCCCATCGATATCATGCACGTTCCTCCCAGGACTGGATCCACCCTTTGGCAGGACTAAACCAACACAAAAAACCAACATAAAAGGATCCTGCTCACTTTGTTTGCACCCAATCCCAAGGAGAAAAAAGTACAAAAACGAAGGAGGAGAGCAAAACTCCAGCAGTTCTCATGGCATTCAGCCAGGCTGGAAACACTGATGGCAATAATTGCCTGGAGCCTCCCAAAAAGCGCTGGCCACGGATTTTCCAAAAGCTGAAAGACCTATATTTGTGAGTAACCACCAGACTCCATCAGCTCCTCCTGACCAAATACTCCACAGTGACATCATTCCACACTGGCATCATCCTGAGAGAAAAAACCACAGCATTCCTGGAGCCCCAACAGAACCTCGACACATGGGATGCCTAATCCTAGAGTGGACTTTATCCCTGCTTTCCTATGAGTCATTTTCCACCCCACTGTCTGTCCAAAAATGCTTTTTTGTTGTTTGTTTATTAAAGGTTCTCTCAAAGGCTTCATTGATGACCGAAGAAAGGAGGGAAGGAGGCAGGGTTGGGCATCCCAGGGATCTGCCACTGAGTCTGGCCTAACTAAACCCATCTGCTGGGGACTGACTGCCACCAGACCTGCTGCCAAAATCTGGGACTGCGCCGGGGTGGCAGGATGCAGGCTTTGTGTTCTAAACCAAAGTCATGTCACAAATAATAACAAAAAAGGAAGAGACATTCCTTGATTTTCTAGGAGTGACACGGGATGGAGGGATGGGGTTGTTTGGGTTGACTGTCAAACTGACTTTTTTTGGCACAAAAGGAAAGGCCCCCAGGCCTGTCTGATGGGAACTGGAAGAAAACCATGGACCAACCCAAAAAAGTGAAACTGGTCCAAATCCATAATCCAAAGAAAATTCTGGATCCAGGCTCTGCCTGTACAAGAGCCTGTGCAGAGCTCAGCATCAGCCCCGTAGGAGCGAGGCAAAAGGAGCATAAAGCACCCAATTATTTAATAAATACCATTAATTGTGCAATCTGACCAATCTCCATCACCACAGTGACTCAAGGTGAACCCAAGGACCCCTGGCAGATCCCAGGGGTGATGCCACGAAGGAGCACATTGTCCTGGCGCGGGGTGGGACTCGCCGTTCCATTAACACCGAAAATCACGGATCTAGAACGACAACATCCTCAATTCCCCTGCTCCAAAGAGAGGCCCTGCCTTCCCCAGCCTCAGCCAAGCACAAGGACTGGACTCCAGGCCGTGCATTTCTATCCACGCCTCCATAAATCCGTGACGGGAGCAGGACAGCCGAGCCAGCTCCCGACCTCTCCGTGGCGCTGACAGGAGGGTCCCAGAGCAAATGTTCCGCGTTTGTCTTCGATTTGTTCTTCGACAAAAGCAGCAAAGGTCAGACCTGAGTTCCCCCAGGAGGGCCCATTTGCTGTCCAGATGTGATGAACGTGGAGGAGTTTTCTGGGAGCAGAATAAACAGAAGCTCTGCAGCCCCAACGCCATTCCCACCTTCCCGCTGTTGGGAACGTGTCTTGTCCCTTGGGCTGGTGCATCAGGGATGGGGTTTGGGACCAGCAGAGCAGAGGGCAGGGAGGTGGCTCATTCATACAGCACCTGGTCTGTATTGAATCATGGAATCATGGAGCGGTTTGGGTTGGAAAAGATCTAAAAGATCATCTTGTTCCAACTCTGATCCATGGGCAGGGACACCTTCCACTATCCCACGGTGCTCCAAGCCCCAAAGTCCAGCCTGGCCTTGGGCACCGCCAGGGATCCAGGTGCAGCCACAGCTGCTCTGGGTACCCTGTGCCAGGGCCTCAGCACCTCCCAGGGAACAATTCCATCCCAATATTCCATATAAATGCTCTCGTGCTGTTCACAAGCCCAAGGAAGCTCATCCTAGAGCTTGAGCACCCTCACAAAGCCCTTGTTCCCTGGGAGAAGGGGCAAACCCCACCTCCTGTGCAGACAAGGAGAGGCAGAATCCTCTGAGCCTCCACCCTGCCCTCAGCCAGTGCTTTGGGGACTGCTCCAGGTCCCACAGCGGGGAAGACGCCTGTGGCAGCTCCATCCAGACCACACAACTCCCCCTGCAGCAAGCACTGGGCAAAATCTC
This sequence comes from Chloropsis cyanopogon, assembly GCA_013400585.1. Lineage (NCBI taxonomy): Eukaryota > Metazoa > Chordata > Aves > Passeriformes > Irenidae > Chloropsis > Chloropsis cyanopogon. The sequence continues at coordinate 38,261 of WEZZ01003989.1, forward strand.
AAATTTGGGGGGGAAAACCCCAATGGGGCCATGGCCCAGAGTCAAGGAGAGCCTGATCCAATGGTCCTGGAAGCTGCAACGACTCCCAGTTGGTTCTGCTTTGTCTTCTCGGGCTAATTGCTTTCAGGCTGTCAAGAGCTGCACGTCCTCCACAGAGCCAAGCCTAAGTCTGGTCCAATCCTGACTTACCCCAGAGCAAAAATGTCCTTATTGTCACTCCAGTGGTTCCACTGGGCTGAGCAGAGCAATCAACCTCGGAGCACAGGCACTGCCCACCTGCCATCTCCTCCTGATCCCACACAGATAGATAACCTTAAACCTGTTTCAGTTTTTTTGAGGTTGAACACCAGGTAAGAACAAAGATCTCTCCTCAGCTTGAGATTTTTTATCCACTCCCAACGGTGAAATCGTTGTGTTGTGAAAATTATCACCCCAACACAGGGAAAGTTAACTCCCCAGGACAGTCTGAGACGTGCAAATATATCCATGATCTTTGCCATTTGCAGCACAGTGGAAAATTGCTAAGAAAAGTTCCCATTGTGTCGGGGATGCCACTCCAACCTCCTGGAATTTCTCCCTCCCTCCCTCCCTTCCCCTTGGCAGCTAAAAATGGCTCCAAACTCCCCAAAATGCTCGAGGTTGAACAGTGATGCTGGAGCTCCACGAGGGAAGGGCTGAAGATGTTCAAGTGCATGGCTCACTGCTCCCTCCCAGCCTCAGGGAGTGCAGTGCTCCCAATCCATGCTCCAAGATTGATGGGTGCTCCAAGGGTGGAGATCCTGAAGTGCGGAATGCTGCAGGAATCCCCTCCAGACCCCCCCCCAGATAATACCACCCCAAGATCTTGGCATCAAGCTGTGGGATAGGGAATATCCCTCACCCCTGACATCTCCAACCCTCCCCACCACCGTGGAAGGTGGTAAAAGACCTTTCCCAGTCCTCATGGCTTTGAAGGCACCTCCTTTGGACACCATCCTCCCTCCTCCTCCCTCTAACGTGAAAACACACAGGTCCAGCATCCATGTGTTGATCCCAGCCCCAGGAATGCAAGCCCAGACGCAAGAATGAAAAACTGGGACAAGATTCCCACAGCTGGATGCCCAGAGTGGGACTCCTGGATCCATCTTTTGGCACAGGGACAAGTGACCTGATTTCTTTACAAGCCACGACGGCTCCCAGCAGTCTCTTTGTTAAATGGGGTCACAACTGCTGGAATTCCAAAGGAGAGAAGGAAAACCCAACTCCAGGCTACTGGAATTCCAAAGGAGGGATGGAAAACCCAACTCCAGGCTCCCTGCCTTGAGGGCTGTGAGTTTTCCTGAGATTCTCCTGCCTTAATTCCTTCTTCCCTAGAGGTTTTTAGGCTCCAGGAACGAAGCAGCAGGACAGGGGTCAGGCAAGAGAAGAGGGAAGTGCAGCTCTCCTTGGATGGGCACTTGTCTCTCCCACTTTTTCCAGCTGCATCCCTCCTGCTGCCAACTCCTTGTGCCTCAGAGCATCCCTGCTTTCCCTCAGCCTCTCATCAGCCTTTCCTCAGGAGGAAAGTGCAGGAATCAAGCGTGACACACGCGAGATGCAAAACCCAACCTCGGATCTTGACGGGGAGAACGCCCATTCCAGGGCAAATGGGAGATTTCAGCTGGAACTGCTGGAGTCAGTGTTTCCCAGAGGCAGCTAGAGTGTTTAATTTCTGTGTATTTGTTAATTATCTCATTATTTCCAGCACCATGTGCTCCCTATTCCAACAGCAAAGGGACATCTGAGGTTGGTTAAACTGTTTGTAACGGGGCCATCTCCAGCTTTTTGGAATTTCCTGGTTGGCACCTGCCCAAATCAACACATTTTCTACGTAAAACAAGAGTCCCTCCAAGGAGCTGCTCTAAACAATTCCCCCGCTCAGCAATTTCAAATGCACTTCATAAATTGTAGGGAAAAAAGTCCCAAAACTGAAAACCAACAACAAAACGTGAAACCTCTTTGATCCCTGCAGTTGTCTGATGAGTGCAGGCAACAAAAATAGTTTGGAGATTGGGGAGATATCCAGTGAAGAGGAATATTTGGGTTTTCCTTTCAACTTGTGGCTAACAGAAGCCATGGAAGAAGCCCCATGGAGCAGCAGCATTCCTTCCTGGATGCTGGTTTAGGAAGCAGCAGCCTGAGATCTCTTGTCTCATCTGAGTAGAGGGAATTGTTGGGATAATTCCCAGGTATCTGCTGAGATTCCAACGCAGATCACAGCCCTGAGAGCAGCTAAAAGCCATGGAAAAATCATCCTGGATCAGCCTGTATCCATCCTTCCACAGAAAACACCTTCACCATCACGACCTACACCACAGAATCCCTGGATGGGTCAGTTTGGAAAGGACCATGCTGGATCATCTGGTCCAACCTCTCTGCTCGAGCTGGGTCACCCCAGAGCACCAGGTTGTGTCCAGATGGTTCTGGAAGATCTCCAGAGAGGGAGACTCCACACACCCAACAGCTGGGACCATCACAAGCTGCAGCTTGTGCCCAGCTCTGGATCCCTCTGCAAGAGCTGGACACGGAGGGTTCCTGGCATTTCAGACTTCCCTGAGGGTCACGGGTGGCCCGGAATATGACACAATATTGAGCTGTTAGCAAAGCCCAGGGATTTGGGCTGGAGTTCCTGGCTGGAAGTGCTGGATGTGACTCTGCTCAGATCAGCACTGCTGGGGAAGAGCTGGAGGGGAAGGGAAGGAAATCCAAGCATTTCCCAAGTCACCTGTTTGCCTCATGCCAGCCCAGCCAGTTCCCCACAGAAAACCCAGCCTGCAGATTGAGCTGGTGCTAAATGGGATTCCTCTGCGCTCCTCCCTTCGTTCCCACACTCCTCTGCAGCCCTGGAGTTGCCATTCCTGAAAATTTCACACCTAATTATTCATTATCCCTAACGAGCCCTCACCAGGCATCCACGGCTCTGTCTGGAGCTGGTTTGAATCGGGTGGAGTTGTGCAATCTCTGGCACCAGCCCTGCTCCACCTCGACTTGAATCCCAAAAAATGAGCCTGGAGGACTCTCTCTGGTCTGTCCACTCGGTCAGGGCAGAGGGAGAGAGGGATTTGTCTGGGATAATGTTCCAGGCTGAGGTTTGATCAACACGGTGGCCTCATTAACAGCACAGCCCAGAGAACTCCATCCTCCAGGGCTGGAATTCCTCCAGGCTGAACAGGCACAGCACAAATCAAGGAGAGATCTGGTGGGGAGGAAAAGCCCAGCTCTGCTCCCACGTGCTCTGCTGGTGCAGCTTCCCACCCTAAAGGTCCCAACAATTCTGCTGGGATGGAGGAACTGGAGGTAATCAACACCTCCCTGCTTCCCAGTGCACTGGTCCCCACTGGGATCCATCCAGTCTGTGGCAGCCTCCTGGCAATCCATTAATCCCCAGGAAAACCAGCACCTGACTGAGGTGTTGGAAATCTGTCCCAAATTCCCCTTCAGGACTTAGACCCACCTTCCAGTTTGTTCTCCAGTCCCTCTTTGACTGAGGAGCAGTAGTCTCCTTCCCAACTCCAGTGTACTTATTTTTCCACTTATCCCAGCAGCCCAGAATTCCTCCTCCAAGGGTTTGCCCTGCAGGGAACCTTGTAGAGAATATCTGGAAATGAAAATTCCCACTCCAAATGCTGTCTGTGGTTTGCAGCTCTGCCTGAAACAGGCAGGCAGGGACTTGGATCTTCTGGAAAGCCCAGGTCACCTCCATCTCCTCCGGGACTTTGGGACCTCTGTCATTCCAAAGCCTTTTTTAAATGTCATCATTCCAGGAGAAGCCGGTCGGGGCTCGAGCCAGGAGCGGTGACGGAGAGCTGAGATCAAAGCTGTGAACTCTGGGCAGCTCGGAGGGCTGAGGGAAGCCAGAGCAGGAGGTGACATCAGCCAGGCTCCGAGGCGAGCGCAGGATTCTCCCGGAGCCTGGAGGGATCCGGGAAGCCGGGATGCTGAAGGGCTGAGTCACCACGGCTGGAGGCTCTCCTGGGAGGAAGGAGCAAGATTCCCTCACAAGAAGGAGCTTTTTTCCACTGTAAATCTCGAGGAGGCTGAAAGGTCACTGGGGCTTGGCACTGCTTTGGCAACTGGGAGCCAAACGGCTTTGGTGGGAATGAGGATGATGCTGCCTCCTCCCGAGGGGCTCTCTCCTCGCAGGCTTCACCCACAGCCTGTCTGGGTCACTGTGGAGCAGCTTTCCTCACTCCCTGGCTGCTCCAAGGTCAAACAGGCATTGGCAGGGCTGGGAATCCTGGTCCCACCTAAGGAAAGGGGAGTTTCGTCTTTGGCTGTCGCAACAAGGGAAGGATTTGGAACTCAGACCCTGATTTGTATTTTGAGAGGGATCTCTGGTGAGGAGTGAAGTTGATCTGCAGGTATTCCAAGGGTTGAAGTGGATCCAGAGCTTTTAAACTTTCGGGGAACTCAAATCCCACCGGTGCTTTGCCCCCACTCAGATCTGTGGGGTCCCTGATATGAGTCAGTTCCTTCCACACAGAATTATTCACTGAATTCCCGTTCCTCGGATTTGGGAGAGATCAGCAACATTAAAGGGCACACAGATAGGAAACCCTTCCTCTGGAAGCGTGGGGAAGATTTGCTGTGCTCCACGATGGAGCTGACCCTGCTCTGGTATCCACGGGGAAAGAAATTCCACCCTCAGGAGAGCAAGGTGGGAGACCAAACCCTCAGAAGCCAGCCAAGACTGACCTCTTGAGAAAGGCTGGAGGAACCACAGCTGGAGGAAAAGCCAGGGAGCAGCCGAGGAAAGGTGGGAAGAAAAGCAGGGTGAGGATGATGACAACAAAACCCCCTCTGTGCAGCCATCCCTCACCACTTCCACTGCATTAATTACAGACAGCAGCACCCTGACACACCCAGGGTGATAATGACCTTCCAAGGTCCATCCAGCTCAGATTTTTGTCCCTGGAAATGGCCAAAGGCAGATTTTAAGGAAGGGTTTAAGAATACCATAAACACACTGATTTTTTTTTTTTCCTCCCCCAGCCTAAAAAAATCAGCAGCTGAGGGATTTCCTGAGCTGAAGGAGGAGTTATCCTTGCATTAAACAGGGCTCGGGGGATTTTCCTCCTACAAACCTCTCCATTGTCCCCTCAGTCCATAAGGAAAGAAGAGAAAGAAACATTACAACTTTTAGTGATGATGAGGTGTCAGCTGAAAATGCAGGGCAAGAAATTAAATTTCTTCACCTGCACCTCAAGTCGGTTTGGAGAAAGCCCCAATTCTCAGTCTGACAACAAAGTCTGGGTTCATTAACAAAAATTGCGCTGTAAAATCTTTCCCCTGACTTAATGGGACGGCTCCAAGGTCCTTGGAAGGATTATTTCAACCCCACAGGCTCAATCAGTTGGTTCATTAAGCAGCAAAGGTCGGGAAAACCCACCAGGGATTCCTTCCTTCAAGGTTATTATTCCTGTTACAAAATGTCCTACTTGATTTTTCAAGCAGCTGTGAGCAAGTTTTGGCTTTTAAAGCAAATGAGTGGGGACCCATCAGCACCCAAACACATCTGGGTGGAAGTGTTAAAGGGTCTTTTGGGGTGAGCCCCAGCACCGGGGAATAAATGGAATTTAAATGGTATTTAATGGCGCTGAAATGCTACGTAAATGGTATTTAAATGGTATTTTAAGGCATTTGCATGCCTCTCCTCCTCACACATCTGGCAGGGGCTGCAGCTGCACGTTTTACCCCTCCACAATCCCACTTTTTAAAGGAATTTGTTGCGTTGCTCCCACTGACACAAGCTGGGCAAACACAGAGGCTCTGCCCTTCCTCACACCCCTCCTGGATGGCATCCCAGGAATGCTGCTGGAGCTTTCTGCTCCTGGAGAAACCCTGAGTGTGTTCAGCAGGACAAGCCTGGGCGGAAGGCCGGGCCTCGAGGACCTGCCTCAGCCCGTTTCCTGCAGCAGGAATTTCTGCCTGGCACCTCCACATCCCACAGTAACACCACTGGGCATTAAAACCCCCATTTTTGGCTGAAAAATGTGACCTGACTCCACTTCCACCCAAATCCTTTAAAACCCAGGGCTGCAGCACTGAGACCCTTGAGGACAACACGGTGGAAGTGGAAGAGAACTCATCTAAAAGGGAGGTGGGAGGGGGATTTTGGAAAAAAGGAGGAGAACAGCACTAAATCAACACAGCAGCAGGGCAGGTGGAGAGAAGGGAAAGCAGCTCTACCTCACACAAACCTTCCAAATTCCTCATTTCCATGGCAAATACCAATTCGTCTCCATACCCTGGCTTTGTGATCCTGGCCATGGCTAATTGCCATTTAAATCATTAGCAGGGCACAAAGGAGTGGCAGGAATTCCTGTCCCCTCGGGCTGCAGCAGAACCCCGGGGCCCTGCTCCAGGTTAATGAGGAATTTCGGCACCTCCTCGGGATCCTGAGGGGTCCCTAATGAGGGGGAGGGCGTCTGTGGGATTTTAACCTGTCCCTGATTAGTTCATGGCATAAGTGCTCCCTGCTGAGGCCGAGATTTATAAACTGGAGCTGGTCCTGGAGAGCAGGGCTGGGGAGGGAGCTGGGCTGTCCTCACTCAGCTCATCCCACTGGGGAGGCACCAAAACCCCACGGATGGAGATGGAGACAACACCCCCAGGTCTTCATTCTCTCCCCAGATCCCAAAATATGGGTGATCTACAACTGGTTTTGCTCCAGTTCTGCCCGATGTCCCTCGGTGCCACTTGAGGTGGGACCAAGCTCAACCCAACCTGAGCTCGCACCACCCTCACCTGCAACAACCAGCACCAAACCCATTCCCAATCCCACACCCATTCCCAGTCCCAAACCCATTCCCAATCCCACACCCATTCCCAATCCCAAACCCATTCCCAATCCCAAACCCATTCCCAATCCCACACCCATTCCCAATCCCACACCCATTCCCAATCCCAAACCCATTCCCAATCCTACACCCATTCCCATTCCCAACCCCACACCCCCCGTTTGGCTGTCTCAGAGGAGTTGGGTTTCACTGCTAATGGGAGAACAATTGTGGTGGGACTCCAGAAATGCCTCGCATTAAACACAAAAAGCACCAGAAAATTAAAGCTTGGGCTGAATCACATCTCAAACTTCTGGGACTGGAAATTCCCGTTGGGAATGCAAGACCAAGACAAGAGCTACTATTTGTTGACAACCTCTTGAAATCATCCTCTCAAAAATGTTGAGTGACTGGAAATCATTGCCCTCCAAATTTTCAGCTCGTTAAAAAATGTTACAAATTCATCTTGGAATGCTACAAATAGTTTGCTTTGCTTTCAACCATTGGATTCTTCCATGTGCATTTCTGAGTGGGATTTAGGAGAATTTCCAAGGAAGAAGCAGTTCTAACCATTGTAAGAATTATTCCCTTCCAAACCCCAAAAACCTTAACCTCTAAAAAATGAGATAGAAATTAAAAAAAAGAAAAAAAAAAAAAAAAAAAAAAAAAAAAGGAACAAACAGATGAGCTCCCTGCACATCTGTGGCTCCTGCATGGGATGAAAAGAACATTTAACACAAACCACGTTGGAGCAGCTCGGCTTTGCCATGGACTGTGATCCCTGAAAACCCCGACTCCGAGACACAGCCCCGCTTCCAGCGCCCTCCTCTCTGCTCCCCTCAGCAGGGAGAGTTGTTTGTTTGGTTTTGTAAGTCCCAGCTTAATGCAAAGCAGGAGCCAGCAAGGAGCAGGGCTTGCCAGAGGCAGAGCATCCCTTTTCCTGCGGTTCCCATTGCAGTTTTGGATCCTGCCAGTGTTTGGGTTGGGTTTAAATCATTCCTGGCAGGCCCAGTTGGTGACTGTGACGCCAACCCATGGAGGGAATTGTGGAAAATGGTCTCAGGCTCAGGCTTAGCTTGGTTGGGATGGCATTCCCCCACAAATGGTGCCTCATTCCTGACGGGTTTTCCCTCCTCTGTCCCCAAAGGAAACATTTTACAGGGGGACACGGTGTCAGCAACCCCAAAAATCCTCATGGTACGGAAATAATCAACCCTAAGCCAGCCCCCTTTCCCCCTCTTTTCCCACAAAACCCATTCTGGTCCTCAGGAGGCTCCAAAGGCTGCTCCCAGCAGGAATTCCCAGCACATGCCTCATCCCTGCCCAGCACCGTGCCTCTGCCAGGGGGGTTGTGCAACAGCTCAAGGACATCAAGTGGAAAAAATCACTTCCAAGTGGGAGGTAATGAGATGCAATCCTGTCTGTACAGGACAATAAATCACCTCTTTGGGCTTTTCCAGCCTTAAAAAATGCGGAGCAGAGGGCAGGGATGTGGCTGGCGAGGGAAGGACTGAGGGAAGACCAGAAGGAAAAGATCACAGCTGAGGAAAGGTGCAACAGCAAACTCCAGAGGAAAGGAATAAATCTGTTCCACATCCCTGTGCATCACCAGCACAGTCCAAGCAAGGAATCAGCTCCATAGGCAGCGTCACATTCCTGAAAAGTCTCAGAGAATGCACGTTTGGGACAACCACAAAGGAAATCCAAGGAAAATGGGCTCATTTTCCCATTGTCCAGGGCCAGCACAGCTCCCAAAGCTCCTCAGCACCTCAGGGGCTTTTAGCTATGATTGGATTTACGGAATCATGGAATGGTTTAGGTTGGAAGGGTCTTAAAGCTCATCCAGTTCCAACCCTGACACCTTCCACTGTCCCAGGCTGCTCCCAGCCCTGTCCAGCCTGGCCTTGGGCACTGCCAGGGCTCCAGGGACAGCTCCAGCTGCTCTGGGCTCCCCGTGCCTCCCCACCCTCACAGGAAAGAATTCCATCCATTTTATTCTGTAGCTGGAGATAATCTGGAGGTTTTCACAGCCCAAAAGAGACAATCCAACCGTGCAGGAGAGGAGAAAAACCAAAATACATTTGGGTGGAAATTCAAGGGGGTTTCAAGGAGGGAGAACTGAGTGAGTCCAGGGAGGATCTGTGCTGGTTCCAGGGAGCTGCCATGGGACAGGGACATTGGGAATCACCAACGGAGGTTCTGGATCAAGGGACAGCTCCTGGTCCCTCCTGAGGACGGAACCCACCTTCCTGCAACAAGGGAACCTCAGGCTTAATGAACTAAAATCTTCAAGCAGCAGAGAGGCCTGAGACACATTTTGGGTACCACAGAACCAGGGGAATCCCAGCAGGAGCTCCCAGGAGCTGAATCAATCCAGAGGGAATGGAAGTTGACTTGGGATTTGGAATCCCACCTCCCTAAATAAGAGATTTTTTTTTTTTCCTTTCTTTTTTATTTTCCTTCCTTTGTTTGGGACATCTCTGTCCTTGAAGTGGCAGCCTGAGAAAAGCAGCAGGAAACAAACAAACAAACAAATAAATAAGAGGCTGAAGTGCCTGGATCAAGTATCCAGGCTCTGGATACTCGAGGAGTGAAGGATTTAGAACAAGTAGCACTCGACACACTTGATCTTATTATCCCCCCTCATTTCCACTCTTTCCTAATGGCTCCAAAGCAACTGGCCTGGGATGTTTCCCATCCTTCATCTAAACTCGGAAGAGCAAAAGCATAAACATTCCAGAAATATCCACGGAGACGTTTTACTAATTGGCAAATGAGGCAAACCCCCTCCCATCCACTTTCCCCATATGTTCCTGAGTACATCCAGCCTTTGACCACAGCTCCATTAACTGAGCTCCTCCCGGGATCACTGGGAATCACAATCCTGCCCTCAGACAAAACAACAATGACCTAAATTTGAGAGAATTAATAACAGCATCTTCCACTAATGAGCCCGTCCGTAACATCTCCCAAGCTTTATGCAAATCAACAATTCCCGCAAGTAACACGAATTCCAGATGATCCAAAAGGATCCTGGGCAATCCTGGAGCAGAAGGAATAAATTTGCAAAGCATTGTCACCCCCACTTCCATCCATAAATGACCCAAGATTACGGCGACAGTCCCCATCCCAGCATGGACACAGTGGGACAAAGTGGGAACCAGGAATGGGAAAAGCACCTTGAACCACCTTTCTGTGACCCCAGAGGCTGGAAAAGCAGGATTTGGAAAGGTTTCCAACACACCCCAGGGAGATGGGGTTTACAGGGAGATGGGAATGCTGCCGGATCCTCAGGAAGGTGTCCCTGCTCATCAAAGAGGGGTTGGACAAGGTGAGCTTTGAAGGTCCCTTCCAACCCAGACCATGCCAGGATTCCTGCCTGCTCAGAGGGAGCACCCAGGAGAAGGACTCAGAGTGGAAGGACCAGTGTTATCGCATGCAGGATGATTTCCACAAATCCACCTGGATCTCCTCACACATCTCCACGCGCTTCAAATTTTTGTGGGTATTCGCAACCTCCAAATCCCACTTTCCTCCCCAAAATCCCAACTCAGCAAACCCATGATGAGGACCTGGAGGAGACCCCTGAGGTGGCTCAGACCCCACACCTGCAGGTATCCCAGAGAAAACTCTGCTCTTCCCAGATTCCCTCCACCAACCCAGGGGGTCCAAACCCCACTGGGAGCTGCTCTTTGCCACCCTGGAACCTCCTCCAGGAGGTTTGGGTCGATCCCTGCACTGTCCTGGCTCCAAGCCGAAGACCACAAGGATGATTCTTTAATCTTTAGAGCCTGGTGGTACCCAGAAGATCCAGAGTGGAGCTTCCACCTGGAAAGCAGTGATTGCCCTGCTCTGGAATGCTGCAGGAGCCTCAGCAGAGCCGTCCCAGAGCTCTGCAATCCAGCTATAAAATCCCTGCTGCAGGCAAAAACTAGGACATGGAGAAGGAGATCCAAGGAATTTCTCCATCTATAACCATCACAGCTCCATAAAGTTGTTTAAAAGAAGGAACTGAGCTTGTTTTCCTTGTGGAAATCCTATGTTTATTTTTAGTTCTGCCTCGGAGTATAAATAACTCCGGAATGAAGTGCACGGTGCTTAATTCCCTTCATTGTGCCCTTAATTGCTTCCTTGTTTGCTTTCCACTTTCCACTCTGCTCCAGCCTCATATTCCAACATCAGCTCCTCCCTTCCACGTTTGTTTATTGTGTCTGCATTTCCAGAAACTGAAAGGTCAGGAGAAAATATGAATTTTTAATGGAATTTCCTAATGGCACCAAGGCTTTACCCTCCCTGCCCGCCCTTGGCGTGGATTCCCTTCCATCCAGACGCCACCAGCCTGAATCCCAGAGCCATTCCAGCTTCCCTGAAACACTCTCCCTGTTCTCTGCTGTTTGTGTTGGAGCCCTCAGCTCACATCCCTCAGGAGGACATTCCCCATTCCCTTGGAGGCTGTCAAAGGAGCTGGCACCGTGCTCATCCCGGTTTTGTGGGGCCACCCTTGGGTGAGGAAGGAGCTGTCAGCTCTTCCAGCCCCATCTCCTGATGCTTCCCAGCAGGAACTGGGGGATTTGCTCCATGGATGTCCCCACAGAGCACAGCAGCACCTTGGGAGACTCCCAGGGCAGGGATGTGCTCCATGAGGTCTGGAACTCTGGAGGTGTCACATTAGATCTGCTTCCCACCCCCCAGCAGGGCATACTCCACATTCTGGAATGGTCCATTCCCGATTCCATCTCATCCCAGCATCCTCTGAATCCCTCCCTGGAACACGTGGAGAGCTTTGCTTCCAGGAGGAGCAGGAGGAAGCTCCAATCCAACACAACCCTGACCCCTGAGCCCCCAGAGGCAGCTCCAGCCCCGTGGGAAGGGTTTTTCCATGTGTTCCATGGGCCAAGCACTGTGCTTGCTCCACAGCAGGGACATGGGTGGGAAGCTGGAGTTGGGAGAGGTTTTCCAAGCATTTTTCCAGGGTGAGTCCATGGGGGAAGGAGCTCGGAGTTCCTCACTGGAAGTGCAGGGGAATACTCACTTCTCCCAGGCAAACACTGGGGCAGGATGAGGTTTGTGCATGGAGCTGGGATGAACCTCTTGTCCAGCCTGCAGATTCCAGGGAGACCTGGGAGCCCCTTCCAGTGCCTCTCTCCAAGAGAGCTGGAGAGGGTGACAAGAACATGGAGGGACAGGACAAGGGGGAATGGCTTCCCAGAGCCAGAGGGCAGGGTGAGATGGGATGTTGGGAAGGAATTGTTCCCTGGGAGGGAGGAGAAGTGGCTGCCCCATTCCTGGCAGTGTCCAAGGCCAGGCTGGAGCAACTTGGGAGAGTGGAAGGTGTCCCTGCCCATGGATGATCCTTAAGGTCCTTTCCAACCCAAACCATTCCATGAATATTGCCCTCAGTCCTGTTGCAGGGGTGGATCAAGCCATGTTTTCCAGGTGGATCATGTCCAAGGTTTTCCTGCCCTGCCACCACTGCCAGTCCCCAACCAGCACTGGCTTTTATTTATTTTAATTTTGAAACTTCTCCGCAGCCCTTAAAGCTGCCCAGAGTTTCCAATAAGCCTCTGCCCACTGGGATTCCCACCCTCAGTCTGGTTCTTCCTTGTGCTCCTCAAAAAAATAGGGCTGAGTTTTTGGGAAGCTTAAAATTCCTCCCTCAACCTCAGGAGGGGTAAGGAGAAAACTATGCAGGGATGTGAAGCAAATTCCTGACTAATTCCTCGACCCAATCAATGGGAGACTTCTCCTCTCTGTTCATTTTTTTCCCAGCAGAAGTCCCAGCCTGTCCCTTCCCTCTTCCAAAAATCCACACCCAGGAGCTGTGACATCAGAGGATATTTTAGGAAGGCAGCTTTGTCCCCAGCCCAGGTCTGGTGTGGTTCCCTTTCCTCACACAACCCCACAGTTCTGCTGCTGAGGAGCAAAGGCACCGCTGGCTCCTGGATGCCAAACCTGGAGGTGAAATGGGAATTTAAAAAAGCAGGAATTGTCTTCTCCAGCCCTTTCCCTCCCGAGGAATAATGTGCTTGGCTTGTCCTGCTGTTGACACAAGGGTGACTCAGGGGCCCAACAATGTGGGACTGTTTGGAGGTTCAGGGCAGGCATCTGGAACTGGCCCCGTGTCCCTTGGCAGGGGCTGAGCTCAGCTCAGAAATGCACTTTTCTCCCTGTCATGCACCCGGAATGCAGCCCTACCTACAGCTCCTGCTGCCAGGCTCCTTTCCAAGGCTGTTCCCTGCGTCCACGGGCTCCTGGCTCCAGGTTTGGCTGGAAAATCACCTCTGTAACCCCCACCTGTGCCCACCTCTCGTGTCTTTGAGGTGGATTGCACCCCGAGTTTGTCTCGGTGTGTTTTTACTTCACCCAGGTTTGCTCCAGCCCCAAAAGCCGTGGATGGTCATGGATTCACTGCAAAGCCTGGAGCAGGCAGGAGTTTACAACCCTCTGGAGCCCAGTTTGACACCATCTCCTAGAACACATTCCCAAAAATCTTCCCACCATCAGCTGGGAGCTGAACAAAGCTGCTCTCCCAAAAGGTCTTCAAGGAGATCTCCAGGAACACCAACCAACAGTGCGTGGTATTCCTGCTGTGAGTGATCCCAAAGGGCTGAGCTTGTGGGGACAGGGATCCCAAAGGGCTGATCCCAAAGGGCTGAGCCTGTGGGGACAGGGATCCCAAAGGGCTGATCCCAAAGGGCTGAGCCTGTGGGGACAGGGATCCCAAGGGGCTGATCCCAAAGGCTGAGCCTGTGGGGACAGGGATCCCAAAGGGCTGATCCTGTGGGGACAGTGATCCCAAAGGGCTGATCCCAAAGAGCTGATCCTGTGGAGACAGTGATCCCAAAGGGCTGATCCCAAAGGGCTGAGCTTGTGGGGACAGNGTGGGGACAGTGATCCCAAGGGGCTGATCCCATGGGAAGAGGGAGGATGAGGAGGAGCTGCTGCTCTGCAGGGTGTCCCACAGTGCCCTGCCAGAGGAACATGCTCCAGATCCCTCATCCTCCTGCTCCTCCAGCCTGGATCCCATCCACGCTGCCCAGTCCTCGGCACAGACCTCCCACATCCACATGTGGCTTTCCCAGCCCTCCTGCTCCTCGCCCAGCCCCAAATCCCAAATCCCACATCCCAGCTGTCCCGGAGCCCCGGGCGTGCTCCCCGCGTGTCACCCTGACATTGGAAGTCTCAGCTCCTCCTTGCAAACCTCAGCCTTGGCTTGTGGCACCCCCAGACAGGGAACAGCTGGAAAACACTTCAGCCCAGACAGCGAGCCTTTTCCCGGGATTTTAAAAGGTCAGGAACCGAATCCATCTTATTGCACAGCTCGTGGAATTCTGCCTCGCTGCGAGGCCAGCCCTTCCCAGCGCTGGCACTTCCACAGCTTCAGAGCAGGATGCTGCTCCTGAGGGATGCTCCAGACCTTCTGGAGGATGTTCACCCAAGGATCCCACCCCCAAGGTTCCCCGAGTTCAGCCTGGAGTGTGGAAGGCTTTTCCCTTTCCCAGTTTGGCTCCCTGCCCTTCTGGCTGCGTGCCGGTAGCTGGCAGCTCCCGCATCCCAGCAGATCCATAAATAATTCAACAGCTCGCTAAAAAAAAGGGATCCATCATGTTTATGGTTCTGAAACATGCACAGAACCGGGGCAGAGACCTGGAGCACCAGGAATGAGGCAGGAGAAGTCAGGGAATACCACCAGGGAAAGCATTGGAGACTCCAGCTACAACAGGGCCGAAGGAAAGGAAAAAACCCTCAGACTTTTGAGTTAATTCTTCAACAAAGGAAAAAACCCACGAGTTTCCTAATTCCAGACAGGGCCCTGAGCAGCTCTGTGAAGAATTCCAGCCCCAGTCAAAGCCGTTTTCCACACTTCCAGTAGCATATCCTTTAAAATTCACAGAGTGAGGAGCACGCTCGTCCTTGGCTGCCCGGGCCGATCCATCCCCAGCTCCAGGAGCAGAGAATGCCACAGAGACAAATTCCATCCTCCCTGCAGCTACTGCTGCTCTGCAATCCCAGCCCTCACTGAGGCTCTGGGGGAGTTCAGGAGCCCTCTTCCCACATTTCTGCTTTTTCAGTAATGCCATCTGGACCTGGAATCACAATTCCACGGCCTGCAGATATCGATGGCAGATTAAAAGACCATCTTCTTCTGCAGAGATCTCCAAATCTCTCTGGCAGGGGGGAGGGCTGACAACTGCCTGGACTGCTCTTTTCCTTTCCTTGGCTCTTGGGCTCAATGGAGTGAAAAAAAAGGACTTTTTTTTAATGTGTGTGCACAAAAAGGTGACAAAAACCAGGGTCTTGCACTAGCAGGAGGAGCACATCAGCATTGCAGAGCCAGCTCCAGGGATCTGGGGTATTCCAGACCCAGCTCCAGGGATCTGGGGTATTCCAGACCCAGCTCCAAGGTTCTGGAGCATCCCAGACCCAGCTCAGGGCAGCTCCTCTTGGCAGCAGCAGATGAGGAGAGCCAGTGCCAAGCAACTCATCCCAAGGGAATGAGGGCCAAAAGGGAAAGAAGGAAGAAGTCACAGCCTGGGTGCCTGATTTGAGGATGGGGATGGAAAATCCGTCTCCTCATCTCTCCACATTCCCTGGGCCAAGCACAGCTCTCCAAAGATTCCCTGAAAATCATGAGGGGCTTTGCTGTCCATGAGGAGCCACGGAGGTGGCACTGAAAGGTGACATTGCAAACAAAACCTCAGAGCACTTCCAAGGACCTGCCACGCTTCCAGGGAGATGGAAGGGAGGGATCACAGGCTGGGAGGGCGGGATAGATGAAGGAACAGGAATTAAGTGTTGCCACACACAGCAATTTCCTCCTTCCCACCTCAGCTCCAGCTCCCACATCAGGATGTGGACACAATTCCCACTCACCTGCTCAAGGAAAACACGGAGCTGAGGCTGCTCCACTAAAATCAACTAAACTAAACTAAAATAAATGAAAATAAACGAAAATGGGAGGTGGCTGCCTGATCCTGCCTGGAATACAAACGACTTGCCAGAGACCAGCAAGAGATTTGGATTTCCTAAAAACACTCCCAGCCATCCCAGGAAGGGTAATTCCCATTCGTCAACTTGAGTTTTTCCTGGCAGCACCTTCCAATCTCTTGGCACTGCTTCCAAGCTCCAGCAAACAGCTGTGGATGTTTGGAAACGGAGCTGCTGCACGCGAGTCAGGTGTGGGAGCTGATCAAAGCCCTGACAGATGGCAGGGCTGTGCGTGGATGACAAATAAAGATTGAATTAATTCGTTTAAATCATCCCTTTTCCCTGAAGATATCAGTGATTTGGGAACAGATTTCTCTGTTGCATTTCGTTCTCTCCAGGAGAAAATCCAAGTTTTCCCTTGGGCAAACTTTCCCTTTTCTTGTAGCTCCAGCCACCTGCTTGTGCCACCACCAAACTGCTCCGGGAATCAAAGGGATCCTGACAAACACCATGGAAGCAGGAGCACCAAGCTGGAATTTTGTTAAAAACACCTCTTTAGCCTGAGCTTTCCCACAAATGTTTCCCATTAACCTCAGGACAAGGTGTTACCTCCAGAGCAAAGCTTGTGTTGTCTCAGCTCCCTGGGAGAACTTCCCACTCTGGCCGCTCCGCTGAACCCACCCGCAGCCGGATGATGGGATGAGCAGGAAAGGCCTGGATCAGGTCCAGATGTGAGTCCAGCCCTGGCAGAGCCCAGCACCAGCTGCTTTATGGGATCAGTGGCTCCCTGAGCATCGCTCAGCCCAGCTGTGCTCCCAAATCCACCAGGATTTCGGGCTCCGAGTTTCCCTCCCGGCAGCGCTTTGGGTACAAACCAACCAGGGGATCCACATCAGGTGTGGATCACGGAATAATTTGGGTTGGAAAGGAAACTTCCAGGCCTTGAAATAAGCAGGATCTTCACTCAGAGCCTCGTCCAACTGTTTGCAGGGATGAGCATTCCAGGGATGTCTGGAGGTGCTACGTGGACTGGCTGGGACGCAGCGCTCCGGCACATCCTGCCCCCAACACCACCCAGGATTAGGGACACAGGGTGGGACAACCCCTTCCCCTCACGGATTTCTCTTCCCTCCTCCTCTTCCCAAGCCAGCCGTGGCGGGGGAGGAGGGAGTTGTACAAATCCCAGGGCCCCAGGGAAGCCTCTGGATTCCCTGGCAGCAGCCAAGGTCTCCGGACAAGCTGCTCCGCACGCAAAGCTGCCGGGACAGCCCCGGCCGCGTGTCAGCAGGATTCCCCTCCTCGTAATTTAGGGCAAAAATCCCAGGAGAGCTCGGAACAAGCGGCCAATTGGTAACACCCAGGAGCTCAGGGGCTCCACGAGCTCTCAGATATTCCAGAAGTATGAAAGAGTTCCTGAGCCGTGGACATAAAAACCCCAAAAGGGACAAGCAGGGAGTTTGGGAGAGCAGGGTGGGAGCTGCTGTTTCCCATCTTGCTGTTTTTCCTCCAGGAATGGAAGGAGGATCCCCCCCACTGGACCTGGAAGGGGGATCTGCTCATCCTCCTGCTCCAAGGATGCTTTGGAATGAGTGCCAGGGCAGCTGAGGAGCCCTGGGCAGAGCTGTCCCCACCAGCTGTGGTGCCACACCGGTGACACTGTCACATTTTGGTGGCACAGGGACATCGGCTCAGTGACAATTCCAACAGCAGCTGCCTTCAATTTTCCACAGGTTTTTTTCCCAGTGGGGACCATGTTTGGATCTGTGCTGTGGGAATGTTGTCTTGTTGGAAAAATGAGCTCAAAAATCTAATCCTGAGTCCAGGTGTGGGGTCCTGAGCACGAGAAGGACAAGTTGGAGCAGATCCAGAGGAGAGCACAGAGATGCTCAGCATGGAGAAGGAAAAGCTCCAGGGAGAGCTTGGAGCCCATTCCAGTGCTTGAAGAGGAATTGGAGAACAGAGGGAAGTGACCTTTTGCACGGGCAGGTAGTGACAGACCAGAGGGAACGGCTTCCAAGTGCCATAAAGCAGGATTATTTGGGATTTTGGGATGAGACTCAGAACATGTCATCACACAGTGCTTCAGAGAGGCCGGGGGGCCACGGGGCGTTTTTCCAAGTGGTTCTGCTGTGGGGATGGGAAGCAATCAGGAATCCCCCCAGAATTGCAGGAATGCTCCGACTGCTCCGAAGATTTCTCTCAGACACGCAACAGAGATGCTTCAAACCAAACATTTGCCTCCAAAGAAGGTAGAGGGAGAATATAAATTATTAATTAAAGGAGGATATTAATTATTAATTAACAGGATGATGCCACATTCTGCTTCTATTCCAGTCAAACTGAAATCCAGCAATTGTTTTACTTCCCTTTCCTTTATTCTTTGGAAGCACAAATAACACACCTTGGAAAGGGCAAGTCCTGGTGTTCCCACTTTCTTCTGAGGGCCAGAAGCAGCTGAATTTTGGGATGTGCACCTGGCTGTGCTCCTGGCACATTTCCTGTGTCCCCCAGCCCCTCCTCAGTGCTGCTGGCTGGGGCTCTCCAGCAGCACCTCCCTCTCCCAGCCCTCACTGCCTCATCTCACGTCTTTCAAATTCCT
Organism: Chloropsis cyanopogon; assembly: GCA_013400585.1. Lineage (NCBI taxonomy): Eukaryota > Metazoa > Chordata > Aves > Passeriformes > Irenidae > Chloropsis > Chloropsis cyanopogon. The sequence continues at coordinate 56,585 of WEZZ01003989.1, forward strand.
TTCGAGGTCTTTAACTACCAAGCCAGTTTTCCAAGATGCTGGGAATCTCCATCAGGAAGAACCACAAGTGCATCATACCCCAAAAAAGCCACACCAGGCTTGCTCCAAGAGCATTCCTGCAGCGTGAGCACGGATTATCCTCAGAACCAACAGGACAGAGGGTGGTGAGAAAGGTAAGGGAAGGATAAAACCAGATTTGCAGTGAGCAGGGCCACCCCCTGCAGTCCCAGGAGTACATCCCGTGTCCCTGTGCTGAGGGATTCCTTGTTTTCCTCACCAAGGTGAGGAGAAGGGAGCTGTGGAGCTGCAGCCCCGCCCTGCCCGTGTTCCTGCTCAGCTGCAGCTGGGTCCTGCTCTGAGGGAAAGCTGCTGGGATTTGATTGATTTACAGGATGATGGACACCACTCAAATCACAGCACGGAGAGCTCTGAGGGGTTTGATTAAAGGTGAACATAAATCAATCCCTCAGGATCCTCCCTCTGTTCCTGCATGCCACCTCCAGCTGTCCTTTGTCCCAAACGCTTCCAGAGCTGGCGTTGTCCCACCTTACAAACAGCTCCTGCCTGGAGCTGCTGCTGGGGCCCAGCCCCAAATCCATTCCCATATTTGTAGGGAATTCAGTCTGACTCATCCCCCAGAGCAACCAAAGCACCAAGGAAAGGAGTCACTGGTACATCCAGTCCTTGTTTCTTCTCCCTCAGGATAAAGGTGGGGAGGCTCTGGCACAGATTCCCAGAGCAGCTGTGGCTGCCCCATCCCTGGAAGTGCCCAAGGCCAGCTTGGACAGGGCTTGGAGCACCCTGGGATAGAGGAACTGGATGATCTTGAAGATCCCTTCCCACCCAAACCATTCCATGATTCTGAGATCTCAGCTTTTGGCTCCAGGGGTGGAGGGCTCTGCTGAGGGGAAGGAAAATTCACTGCTGATGTTTCTTTATGCTTTACATCCACAATGGCTTCATTTTTAATAACCTTGTCATCTCACCTATGTAAAATATGCATTCAAATTAAACCCCATAGATTTGGGGTCTGGTGCTGTAGGTTAAACAAACATCCCTGTGATTTAGTCCTATAGAAAATGCTCAAATTGTTCACATTATTCAGCCAACCCATTTTTTATTAAAAAGAGAGAGAACATGCAGAATAACCCAATTCATGCTCAGCAGCTGTGATTATGCCATGAATTTTCCTCACTCATAAGAGATGACACCAAAAATTCCCTGCCTCTCCCAACAAATCCACACTGCAGCAAGAGAAATGACTTGGACACAAGATCTAAGCCCTGCTGCAGGTATTTCACCTGCAGAGGGTGTCTGGACATCTGCCAGGTTGTTCCCAGGAAATATAACAAACCCCAAGCCCCAAAATAAGTTTGTTTTAGCTGGGAGAAAATTCAATCCTACAAAAATAATCCCACAACTGGACTGGGATCTGAAGCAGGTGGAGATTTGTTATGAGGGTGGTAGAACACTGGCACAGGGTGCCCAGAGGAGCTGTGGCTGCCCCATCCCTCCAAGGTTTCCAGGCCAGGTTAGAGCAGCCTGGGGTAGTGGAAGGTGTCCCCATGGCAGGGCAGGAATGAGATGATCTTTAAGGTTCCTTCCAACCCAAACCATTCCATGATCCTAGAGTTTTAAGGATGTGCTGGAGGGCACAGCTCTGCTCTCCCCCTGGGCTCTGCAATCCCATCCTCCCTGATGTTTTTCTTGGCTGCACAGGAGGAAGAAGCACCTGAGAGCACCTTGTCCCACTGGCACAGGCACTCCCCTGTGCCTCCCCATCCCAAACCAGCACTGCAGGGGTGGTGATCCAGGGATTATGATGATCCAGGGATTATGATGATCCAGGGATGGGATTATGGCAGTGTTAAGCAGGAAGTTTATAGGATTAAACCCCTTTTAATGCTACACACACACACAGGCAGGAGCCTTTCCAAGGAAAAACATCTTCCAACTCCCTCTACCCACAGCACAGGGGACAGCCCCTCTCCTCCTGCCAGGCCTGGCATGGATTAAGCTCCAGAAGGGAATTCTTTGTCCCTGCAATGATTAAATCTGGGTGAACCCACAGTGCTTCCATGACAGCACAAACCAAGCCCTGTCCACCACCTCCTTCCCAGAGCAGCAAGTCAAGTCTTGCTCCCATAAACGTTATTGAATTCCATGGAGCTGCAGCCTTGCAGGCCTGGGCTGGGGGAGAGGGGAGGTTCTGACACAGGGATGATTGATTTCCAGACGAGGCCGGAATGTGATGCTCAGGAGGAGTCAGATCCATTTTCTGAAGTTCTCCCCCTCAGCAGGGAGCTGTCCCTGCCTCATGGGGACAAGGAGTTACTCAAGGGCTACTCAGGGGCAAGGTGACAGCAAATCCTGCACTGCACAGAGGAACTGTGGCAATTACACCCCCAAAAAGTGGAGAGAGGACAAAAAACTCCCACAAAAATACCTCAGAGAGGATGGGAACCTACCCCACGCCCTGGCTTTGTGCTCATGCTGGAAAACATCTGTGAGCACACAGAGCCAGGCTTTAACACCTGCCTGGATATCCTCAGCGCTGCCACACAATTCCCTGGATCCTCAGGCTGGAAAAGCTCCCTGGGCAGCACAGAGAACACCAAGAGGGCAGTGCCAAGCCGTGCCCAAGCTGTGGCTGCCCAGGGATCGCCATTCCCAGTATTCCCAGTATTCCCAGTGCCACCGCCCACGGCCTGCTCTGCATTCCTGGCTTTGTGCTGCTCCCATCTCGCTGCTCCTTGGCCAGTTCTGCAGGACAGCTCAGATCCCTCCCCGAGGATGGAGCTGGGGAGGTTCCAGAGCTGAACACGACACCAGGACTCCCACACGTTCCCCAGGGCCGCTCCAGGCCTGCCCTTCCCTGCGCTGCTTCCACGGCTCTCAGGTTTCCAGGAACTGGAACCAGGTGCTTGGGAGCTCAGGATGCACAAGAACAGCTCGTGTGGCCTTTGGCCTGCCAGGCCTGAGCAGGACAGGACTAGCTAAGCCAGGGTCATTTCACACAAGCCCACGAGCTTCCCGCTCAGGCCGAGCCTCGGGAGAGCAGCTGTGGGGAGCAAGGCCGGGATTAACGGCCCTGCCCTGCTCTGTACGGAGGCACAGGGGCTCTGGAAATCTGCCAGGCTGTCCCCAAAAAATGTAACCAGCCCAGAGCCCAGAAATAAGCTTAGTTTAGCTGGTGGGAAGAGACAATCCCACAGAAATAACCCCATGAACGGATTGGTGAAGCAGGTGAAGGTTACAAGGAGGGTGGTGAGGCCCTGGCTCAGAGGAGCGTGGCTGCCCCGGGATCCATGGAAGTGTTCCAGGTTGGACAGGGCTTGGAGTAACCTGGGAGAGTGGAAGGTGTCCCTGCCCATGGCAGGGGCTGGAATGAGAGGAGCTTTGAGTTTCCTTCCAACCCAAACCATCCATGATCCTACAATTCTTCCAGACAAAATGAGGGACACACATCCATGCTTTCCCCCCCAAATTAATATATGTAAGCTTCACTTAAACTAATCCCAGGAATCACAGCACTCCAGGAACCATCCCTCTCCAAAAGGAAGCCATTATTCCTTGTTTTCCCCACTGGCCTCAGCAGCAGGTTGCTGTTAACTTGTCCTGAGCCTAAAAATAGTTCTCCTTAAAGGAAATCCAAACCCTGCACTCTGCTCTTTCCCTCACTCCCTAATTAATGGTTTCCAGGTCAGCCTGGCTCCCCAGGAACATCTGTTTGCTTTCACTCTTTCCAAGGAAAGGCAAAGCTGACCTGAAAGGGGAACATGAAAAAGGGTTTGATGTCTGCAGAGCCTCCCTGCCACAGACATCCGGATATTGGGGCCTTGGAGTGGAAAGGAGCATCCACAGGGGCACATTCCCCACTGCAGGGCTGCAGTGTGTGTGTCCCTAATTCCCAGGGGGATCTCGAGCTCCACTGGAACAGGGGAATCACCCACAGCTGCTTTTAGGAGCATTTTTGCAAAAATACAGAAATCAATGAAATTAAATGAGTTGGATCCACGTGGATCATCCAAATCCAGCTCCTAGTCCTGCAGAGACACAGGAACACCCTCACCCTGAGCATCCCTGAGAGCATTGTCCAAACGCTCCTGGAGCTGTGATCATTCCCTGTTCCACCTCTGGGGAAGAACCTTCCCCTAAAATCCAACCTAACCTTCCCCTGATGAAGCTTCCTGTCCTTAAAGCCACCTAAAACTCTTTGGTGGCTTTGGAGTTCCCCTCAGGAATAATTGGAACATTTATTTTCTACATGTGGGGGAGACTTGAGCAAACCCAGGAGTGGTTTTGTCTTTCAGTTTAAGTGAGGTTTGCACGTTTCCAGGGAATATTTATCCTGCTTTGCATGGATTTGAGGAGAGGCAGGGGGCCACGAAACTCCAAGTTTGTCACACAGGAACCCTCCCATGCCACATCCCCCGGCTTCCCTTGGCTCCCCAGCTCCATAAAACAACAGCTCAAGCTGGGAGACACAACTGCAGCAGAAATTTGGGAGATCCAGAGAAAAATCAGCCCAGAGGATAACAATGTGCCATTAATAAACATGGAAAATCATGGACAGACCGCTTCCGACAGCAAAGCTGGAGAAGCAAGGAAGAGACAACAAGAGGGATGAGCAGGAGGAAGATGGAAGTGAGACATCTCCCAGGAGGGAGTCTCTAAATGAAGAGAGATGGGCAATAAAATGAAAAGCAGCAGGGAAAGAGCTGGAAGATGGAGGAGATGGGAGTGTCCTGGTTTTCCATACATCCAGGAACAGAACCTGGCCCCAGGATCCCCCCTGGAATCTGTCAGCACCTCCAACAGAGCCATCACTCGTCAGCACAGCCCTGCTGGAACTCCCAGGCTGTGACACCACGAGCTCAGCTCAGCTCCAGCTCCCGCCCAGGCAGGGATGAGATTCCTGTTCCAGGAGGCAGCCCTGCCTGGATGGGGAGGTGCTGACAGGAATGAAGCAATCCTCCCATTCCTCTTCCTCCTCAGAGCACTGATCCCCAGGAACACGGAGTCTGTGGGTGACAGCAGCTGCAGGGACCCTCGGGGGCTTCTCGAGTGCCAGGAGCTGGGATTGCTGCTGGCCACGGCAGGGCTGAGTGTCCCAGTGTCCCTCTGCATCCTGCACTGCACGTTCCAGGCTTTGTCAGCTCTGGGATTCAGCCAGCTCTGGGCTCCAGCCTGTTCCAGACCAGATCATCCCATGAAGTGTTCCCGTGGAGCAGCCTGCTCTCTGGAAGGTGTCCCTGCCCATGGAACCAGATGAGGTTTGGGATTCCTCCCAATCCAGCCCACCCTGTGATTCTATTCCATGACTCTTCCAATTGCAGAGCAGCACAGATCAATTCCAGATCAATATCTCAGAGCAGGAGCTGCCAACCCCTCTGCCCAAACCCTGGCAGGGATGCTCTCCAACCCTCAGGAACACCTTGCTGGAAAAGAGGTGAATTTTATGGGTGCAGTGCCAGAGCTGCCCTGAAGTGCAACACCCTGATCTTTAACTCAATTTAATTGAGTTAATTACCCAGTTAATTGAGGTCTGAATCTGCCCTCCTCACACTCACGAGAGTGAGTTAAACCTGGTTGCACTCAAGGACAAAGTGACCACAGGCAAGGACTTGTCTGGGAGCAGGCACAGGGAACGAGGATCAGGGAAGCGCCACTTCCCGAGATCAGAGCATTAATTAAATCCTAATTCATCCTCCTGATGAGAAAGCTGCAAAAGCACCCGGGATGTGGAGATTGCTCTGCACTCCCAACCAGGCCAATCCCACAATGAGATTCCCTGGCTCGTTCCAAGGGTGAGGGAAGGTTATGTTTGCACTTGGAGTGAAAAGCTCCGGATTTATTTTTCCGCTCAGCAAAAGAAAACCCCAAATAATCCTTTAAGTTCAGGTCAACCCCAAAGCATGACCAATCCCTTCGTTTTGGTTTGGTGCTCCTGATCATTCTTGCCCTTTGCAGGAAGGTTTGGAGGCTATAAAATATTACTGGGAAATGGAAGAACTGCAATATCGAGCTCTAAAAATGTGGAAACAAAACTGAGCTGCCCTTTGCAAAAAGATGAGCTCCCTGTGCCAACTCAGAAAAGAGCTGCAGTCAACCCCAAAATTGCATTTCTCGGCAAATAAACTCCTCATCCTGGAAAAAGTTGCCCAAATCTCCGCAGATTCCGAAAACAAAGCTCCAGGATTTGAGCTCAGCTCAAATCTCCATCACCACATCCAGCTTTGGATCCTCTCCGAATGTTCCCAAGCCATGGTGTGGAAACATTTTAAGAAAGACTTCGAAAAAAGTGATTTAATGGTGTTTAGCTTTGTTCTTCAGAGGAAAATAGAGAAATAATGTGATCTTTTTCCTTTATTCAGGAAGAAAAAAAAGGTGTAGGAGATGGGACTTTTGCTCTACTGGGTGCTTCAACAGGTTAAATGATCCATGGAAGCCTAAATGATCCATGGATCCCTAAAAATGCATGGCCACACTACCTGGCTGTTACTCTGCCTACATGGTCCTCCCTTTGCCAGCCCATTTTGTGGGTTTTCCCAGTGGAAAGAATTGGGGGATATTTCCAGTGGTGCCTTGACCCAAAAAGCCCCAAGAGATGCCAGAGGCAGACCCAGACTCCCACTTGGGTTTGGTTTTTTCTGGGTGTTTTTCAAAGTGCTGACAGCAAAATCCTTTCATCTGCTGGGAAAGCAGCACATGGGCTCCCATAAAACAGCAACCCCGTGACCCTGGGAATTAAAGTGCTCCAAATTCTGCTCCCTGCAAGCCAAGGCTCTTCCTCTGTTCCCAGAACTGCTGCTGCTCCAGGAGAGTCAGAGGAGAGGTGAAGCAGCACCCAAACTTGCCCTATTAAACAGCAAAATAGACACAGACACCACACCTGGCAAAGATCTGCTTCTGTGGGAAGGGAGATCTCAGGAGGTTGCAAATTCCATGAGGAATAATATCCAAAAATGAAATCCAGCACAACTCCTGCCACCCAAGGATGGGCTTGATCTGCAAACATCAAGTTTTTATCATGAAAATATTGCCCAGATGAAACACATCAAATGAAATACTTGCCCCAAACCCATAAAATTTGAAAAACTAATGATGAAACAGGAACAGAAAAATGTTATAGCTGAGGATTAGATCTTCTGAATGTCAAGGAGATGAAATATTCCTGTTCTGGGTGGGAAAACCTGCCCAGGGAAACTTAAATCACACCCACCCAGCTCAGGGCTGAGGCAGCACGAACCACTCTCAGCTGGAAGCACCACAGAAATATTCCACTGAACCTGGGTCAGTCTGAGCGTTCTGCACATCCCTGTCAAGAGAGCACTGAGAGATGGCAGAAGATTCCCACTTCAGCAGGAACTGAAGGGAAAAGTTTCCTCGGGAGATTTTTATGCTGCTGCTTCCTTTATAAAATCCCCACACACTGCTCTGCTCCATCCTTCCTTCTCCCTCAGGACTTCCTCACTCTTCACCAGCTTTCCCAACGAACCCAGAGGGCTGAGGCTGGACCAAAAATAGCCCTGACTTGACAGCACACTCCCAGCAATGTCCTGGGTGAGCAGGGCTGATCCAGCCCCAGCTCCTGGCCCAGCTCCTCCTGGCAGCGATGACCAGCATGAGATGGGAGCTCACTCCCTCCTCAAAACAAACCAAACCCTAAACTCTGTAAGCTCTGATCCTGGCCACGCTTCCAGCTGAGCCCACGCTGGGGAAATCCAGCAGATTTCCATCAACTGCTCAGTTCTCAGCACTGACAGCAGGGAAGAGGGGCCGGGGTGCTCCGAGCGCTGGCTCCAGGACCTGCTGAGCTGAGCTCAATCTCCTTTTCCTGAAGCCTGTGGGTGGTTCAGAGACAGGGTTTGATTGGGCTCAGGGACAAGAGGGTGCAGCTGGGAACTTTGCATCCGGATCTCGACTTGCAAAGAGTTCAAATCCAGGGGTTGGGTCGGACCCGCGTCGAGGATTCGTTTTCTGGATATCAAAAACCACCCGAGGGACTTGGAAAAGCCAGGCCAGGCCTGGCATGACCAGAGTAAGAGCACTGCCCTCCCTGGAGTCTGATTTACTCCAGAGAGATCCAAACCCACGCCAGGGCAGCAGGGAAGTTGTGCTCTGTGCTCACTGCCACGATTCCAGTGGACACAATAACAGCTGCTTGCTCCAGAGCAGGCACCATTCCTAATGTGCTTCCCATCCATGGATGAGCAGTGCCAGAACTCCTCTGAATGCACTTGGAGCTGCTATTTTTGTTTTGGGGGAAGAGCTGCACAACTCCTCTGCTTTCACATCCAAATGGGCTTTTTCATCCTCCTCCTCCTCCCGTTTTCCCTGGCAGCTGCTCCTGCTCCATCTGTGCCAGGAGTGGGAGCTGGGAAGGGCAGGTGGGGCCTGGTACCTGCTGTGCTCTGGCTGTGCTCCAGCCAGGTTTATGCAGAGCTCCTCAGGATTCCCATCATCTCACACTCCACAAAGACTTCTCCTTCCCGGGAAGGAGCTCCAAAAGCTTCAGGGTCAGGGATGGAGAGTGAGGAAGGAAATGCTCAGGATGAACAGAACTGAGCACAGACCAAAGGGAAGAAGAGCTGGGGGCAACTTTCCAGCAAGGCCACAGGAGTATCCAAAGGCCAGGAAACATGGGAAGGACCACGGGAGCTTTCACCCAGCTCCCAAAGTGATTGAGAGCCACAGTGCTGTGAACTTTTGGATTCAGAGGAGAGGGAGTTACTGCAGGAAAAAGCCTGAAGCAGTGGGACTCTAAAGGAATAAGAATATATACAATCAGAATATTGGGAGTTCTTAAATGAAATATTGAGGGGAACAAAACCCCAGAGTTTGGAAAGGCTGTGCAGCCCATCTCGCTGCAGAGTTTTTTTGTGAAGTTAAACTGCCCAGAGCCAAGGCCAAATCCATCAGCAGGGATCCCCAGCACACACAGTGGGCAGGATTTGGGATCTGCAGGTGCCACATCCTCACAGCCCCCAGGTCCTGGAGGAGAGCTGACAGGAATAGAGGGAGAAGCATCACCCAAGGGAAAAGAGCAGGACCAAATCCCATCCTCTCATCCCTCTCTGAGGAAGAGCAGCTGGCGAGCCCGGCTGGCCCGGCACTGCCCGCTCTGATCCCAATCTCACAACCCATCTGCCCCTCCTGGCCACACTCCTCAGATCCCTGCAGCCCTTGCAGCTGCAGCCCCAGGTAGGCAGAGTTCAGAGCACACATCTGGAGCCCAGCCCACATCTGGCTTTGCTCTGGGCTTTGTTCATGCCCGAGGCCACGGAGCATCCACCTCTCCCCGTGCCTTTATCTCCTCCCAGGATCCCCTGCCTTTGAGCTGCTGGGTTTTATTTGAGTTGCACTAAGGAGTTCTTTAATTAAGCAGCCTTTTTCTGGGGCTGTTTCTGATTGTATCAGGTTGAAAGCAGACCCCCAGGCCCAGCTCTCAGTCTCTGACACAAACCAGAGAGATCTCCCCAGAACAGCTCCCCAAACCTTCATTACTTTTGTGTTATTGCTTTTCTGCTTTAGAGGCCAGAACAGGGTCTCGGGGCGGAGGGATTGAACTCTTGGAATTGTCCACGGAGAAGAGACAGAGGCAATCCCAGATTCCTGCCCTTGGGAAGGTTTGGGAAAACCACAGCTATCTCATTTCGAGCTCATCCCTGATTTTTGAGCAAGGTTAACGATGGGGCAGCTCAAATTCCCTCACAGCATGGAGAAACCCTCAGATCCCAGGAAAACCCACCCAGAACCTTCTGGTCTTGCTCCCAATCCTTGTTTTTCTGTTCAGTCACCACCTCCCCATGAATGCTCCAGCCTGTACAGCCCTTTTCCAGGCTGGACAGCAGGTGCAGAGGGATGGGATTTCACAGTCTGGATTTCTTTGGAAATCCTCACTGCAGAACACATCAGGCTGGAGCGTGGTGCTCCGCCTGCCTCAAGGTGTTCCCAGCAGGAAGAGCCAAGGAAAACGTCAGGAGCGGCAGCGAGCGGCGGAAGGCGATCCCACAAAACAATTAAAAGGATGAGCTTCCAAAGGCTCGTTAATTGGCTGCAGACACAGGGAAGCTGGAAGGGTAGGAAGGGCTCAGGGAGTTCAGGAGGCTGCTGAGGAGGGGATTTTGTTCCTGGGAGTTCTCAGCCTTCCCTCTTTCCACAGGGATTGGAGCTGCACGGAGCAGCCACGCGCTCTTCCAGCACTGAAACCACACGTCCAAACCTCGGGCTAACGCAGGGAAAGGCGGATGCAAAGTCCCATTCAGCAGCACAGAACAATAAATCCTCCTCAGAGCTTCCAGGAACATGGAGATTGCGGCCTGCAGCTTTTCTTTCCAGCACACATGTCAACACGATGACATCAGCACATCCCCATACGTGTGGGCCTCATCCAGCTCGGAGCTTCACTCCACTCCCCTTAAACATCCCACTCCCACTCCTCTGGACTTCCAGGGTCATCAATCTCCCTCCTTGGGGCACTTTCAGCCTGAACCTCCAGCGATGAAATCATGGATCTGGGATGTGACTCAGAGGGGCCGTGACTCACCCGCCTGAGCACTGGAGCGGCTCCATCCCCTCATCCCTGGAGCTCCAATCCCTCATCCCTGGGAGCAGCTCCATCCCCTCACCTCTGGAGCTCCAATCCCTCATCCCTGGAGCTCCATCCCCTCATCCCTGGAGCTCCAATCCCTCATTCCTGGAACTCCATCCTCTCATTCCCAGGAGCAGCTCCATCCCCTCACCCCTGGAGCTCCAATCCCTCATTCCTGGAGCTCCATCCCCTCATCCCTGGATCTCCAATCCCTCATCCCTGGGAGCAGCTCCATCCCCTCACCCCTGCATCCTCACAGGGTTGGTTTGAGATGTTGGCCACCGAGATGTTCCAAAGTTTGGCACGGATTCATTGGGAATGCTCAACTTTGGATATTCCCACACAGATTGGGAATGTTTCCAATTCTACGTTGGTAGAACGTCAACCTGAACACCAATCCCGCTCTCCCACATTTCCCTGCCCCAGGATGAGAAGAGCAGGTACCAGCTCAGCAATTTGGGAGCACCTGGATTTTGCTCCCATTCCTTTGCTTCTGTCCCAGATGGAGGCTAGACTGGGAGGAAAATGCAGAGCTGCTCCTTGGCAGAGCTCCCCGGGAGCAGACGCACAGTGAGGACAGTTTGCTTTGGCAACTTCCTCTAGGAATATAGAAATATATAAAAATATATACATTTTAATATCTTTGGCAAATAAAGGATCATAAAAAGAAAAGTTGGTTGGCTTTCCTGGCCGAACCAAGAATGTACTTTAGGTGAAAAAATAGACACTGAAAAGGACGAAGCCAGAAAAAAAAAAAAAACAACCCCAAACCAAACATTTTCTCTGCTCTGAAGCTGCTTTAGGCTTTGCTGATGCCACAAATCCATGTCAGGGATGGAGCACTTTGCTTTTGTGGAAAGTGGTTGATCCACAAAACACAAGCCACACCTTTGGGGAGCCATCCTAGAGACAAATATCTGTTCAAGCAGGTCCAAAATCCCATATTTATTAATCTGCTCTCATGCTCTGGAATGGATTTCGCCCTGTGTAAATCACTGGGCTGATAATCCACAACGAGGCAAAAGAACAGCCACATGTTCAGTGTGGAATTGTTCTCCTTTTCCCTTTTCCATTTCCTTGCCTGATGTTAATCCCAAAATTTGTAGACTCTCTCTCACCCCCAGCTTCTCCCTGATCTTAAATCCTGTCAGCTCCTTGACAGTTAATGTGGATTTTTCATATGGAGAAGGAAATTTTTTTGCTTTGAGAGGGCTCCAAAGCTTGGCCAACACAAAGCAGTCCAAGAAGCAGGGCAGGGATGGATGGGGATGTTGGGAAGGAATTCTTGGCTGGGATGGTGGGGAAGGATGGGGACAGGGTGCCCAGAGAAGCTGTGGCTGCCCCTGGATCCCTGGAAGCGCCCAAGGCCAGGCTGGAATAATCTGGGATAATGGATGGTGGGACTGGATGAGCTTTAAGGTCCTTCCCAATCCAAATAATTCTGGGATTCTGCATCATGGGAAGTTTGATAATCAAATAAGGAGACAATAGAGGACTTCAAGGTTAAAGGAAGCCATGGAAAAGTTCTGGGAAGTTTGGTTGGCACTGCCCCCATCCTGGCTGCAGACATCAGAGCAAGGAAGATGAAATGACTTCAAGGGTATTTGTAGAGTTTTTCCCTAAATTGGAGAGGCAAGAACAAAAAAAAAAAAGGTGAAAAGGGAATTAGGAAAATCTCCAAAGAGGAAAAAAACTCTGAGAAAGGAGAGGATGGTGACAGAAATACTGATGGAGGAAGAAGCCGAGAGAGGAAAAGCAAAGGGATCAGGGATAAGAAGAGCTGGACAAGGGAAGAGTCCAGAAAAAGATTCCAGGGAGAGGAAGCCTAGGCAGCATCAGGGAGCTGAGAGGGTGAGAGACCCCTTGGAAACTCCCAGAGCATTTCCACAGAAATCCAATAACGTGTTCTGGGGAGAGAGCCAGCCGGAGCCAGGAGACGAGGGGAGCAGGGAAGAAAGAGTTTGTGTTTTATGAGTTTTCCCTTGGAAAAAGCTCGTGGAGAAAGGGCAGAGGGGCCAGAGCAGCTCCTCTGGGCAGGAGTCAGACCCTGCCAGCAGCAGAGGGGGGCCACACTCAAAGACACCCCAAAAACCACACAAGAAACACTCCAAGCTCTCCTTTCCTGGGGGGGGGAAAGCAGGACCCTTCATATTCCAGCCCCAAGACATCGAGGGGGATGGGAAACAATGGATTTTCCTTCCTCCCACGTGCAGCCAAGATGGAAAGGCAGGTGGAAAGTGGTTTAGGATTGCAAGTCAGGAGAGCTCTCCTGGTGCCAGCCCTACAAATGACATCACTGCAGCAAACTGGCTGGAATCCAGGCCCAGGCATGCCCAGAGCAGGCATTAGAATATTTAGGAGTGTGTTCTCCCCTGGATGGACAGGATGATTCCAGCAGCAGACCCCACTCCCCCTCCACAAGGCACAGCAGGACCCCCCATCAAATAAATTCCAGTAATGCAACAAATCCATGGCTTGGGAGGGAACACCCCGAGATCCCAAAGTCTGGGTTTCAGCAGGAACTGGCACCAGCCCCTCTCCAATGAGAAGTTTTTCCTTATAAACCTGAGGGAATCACATCCACAAACTCCCAGGATTTCTGCTCTCCCTCCCTGGCAGGGTGGGAGATTCCCCACTAAGGGATGAACATAAACCAGACAGGAACTTCCCAAATGTCCCCAAAACTGAGTCACGACTCCCTTTAATCTAATAAACACTTCCAGGCCTGCTGACTCCATGTCCTTGTAATTCCCAAAATCCCACAGATTTCTCACTCCTGTCCAGTGGTTTTCTCTTTTCCCTCCCTGGGGAAGGCCACCAAGGAGAGCTGAATCATTCCAGGCCTTCTGCTGCAGATCCAGCCCTAAGGGTCACCCACACAAAATCCCCCACGTTCCCAAATTTCTTCCTATTCTCCTCATTTCTGGGACAACAAATCCAAATGCCACCAAAAAGCTGGGAGCAGCCCTGGCTGGGGTTATGCTGGCACGTAATAAACAGCCCCTGCTCCTGGGCATTTGTAAATCAAATCAAATTAAATAAAAATGAAAAAAACCCACCAACGCTCTGCAAGTCCCAGGAACTCCAATCAATAATTCTACTGCTTTTATTGCAAAGAAAAACATTTTTAAACTTAGAGAGCCCTTTCCTTTCTGTAGGTCCAGAGATTAAATTTATGTCCCTCTTGCAACTCTTAATCCAAAGCATTAAAGCAGCAGAGGCTTCCAGGATCCTCTGGAAAGCTGGGAATATTTATGAGCAGGCACTGGGCCTCTCTATATTCAGCAAGGAGTGGTGGAGGGAAGGACTGGAGAATGCACTTGAGATTTACTTCCCTCCTGCTGGGAATTCAGTGTCTGGAGCAGCCACAAATCCTGCCATGACATAATATTCCATAAAAGAAAAATATGGCACCAATGTTTTATTTGTACATAAAAAGCCTCGTTTTAATTAAAAGGAAAAACACAGAGGGGTCTTATCAGGGGGTTTGGCAAGAAATAAGTGATGCCTTCAGTGTTATACAACCAAAAAACTACTGGAAGATTTTTTTTTTAAACTTCATTTTTATCTAGCCCGAGACACATTTCCCCAGCAGAGTTATTGGGAGGGTTTTACTCTGGTTTTCTGTAAAGAAAAGGAGGATATCATGTTCCCTAAGGATACTTTAATTGTGTCACCCCCAAGCAGCCCCTCAAGGCCACTGTCCCCTGTCCCTCATGGAGGGGAGGGAGCTCCATCCCAGCAGGAATTCTCAGCCCAACCCCTTCAAACCTTGGCACCTTTTCTGACTTTTGGCATCTTCCCTGTGCCTTCATCCAGTTTGGTTTGCACCGATTGCGATTCCAGCACATTCCTCCTGGAGCCAAACTCAATGACTCAATCCCGGCCCAGTCCAAGATCTCAACTCCTGCCTGCTTTTGGGTGGAAATCTGGGATATTTTCCCTTCACTGGCGCAGTTCTCACCCCCAAGTGTGAAATGACCTGAGCGCCCTCAAAGCCCAGCTCGGGACGGCTCCCGCTCCGTTTGGAGCCAGGTTGGGTCTATTTTGGGAGAAATCCTTCCTGGAGCCAAACCAGGACACCTCTGGAGAATGAGCCAAGGTCTGGAGGTGCCTCTGTGCTTCCATCAGCCATGGATGCTCATGGAGAGAGGGAGAAGTGCTTCCCTGCCCTTCCCATTCCCAGCTCAAGCCTCACGGGCCAATTCCACAACTCCCAGCAGAGCCATCACACTTTGGTCACCCCAGTTCCCTTTGGCCATTCCATGGAATGGTTTGGGGTGGAAAAGACCTCACAGCTCACCCTGTTCCACAGGCAGGGACACCTTCCCTATCCCAGCTTGCCCCAAGCCCCAGCACCTCGTGGACAGGTGGGAATGCCACACACGACCCGTGGCTGCACAAGGAGCAATCCCAGCTGGAAAACCCCAAACCTGGGATCACAGAGAGGCCAGAAAGTCCTCTGTACTCCATGCCAAAATTTGGATAACACCCCAATACTCCATCCACGGAGTCAGAGCAGATCCAAGCACGGCAGAGTCACCTCCCAGTTGTTTTTTCAGGACTTTCCGTGCCCTTCCTGCCCCTGGCACGGAGCTCAGCAGGGATCTGCTGTCTGATCCCACGGAGCGGGGCTGGAGCTGCAGAAGCCTGAGCATGACTCACGTCACACACACCAGTCTGGGCTTCTGGATTTTATTTTTACTCCAGTGAAACATCCAGCTTGCCCTGGAGCAATCCCATTAGTCACGCTGGCTCCTGGGAACGGGCAGAGTCTGAGCGGGATCAAGAGTCAGATGTGGTTTCCTCCTTTTTGATTTGATTATTATTTATCAGGAGTGAAATTCCTGCCTCGGGATGAGCCCTGTCCTGCAGCCCTTCCATGGAATATAGGTCACCTAATTTCACCCCCAGAGACACAAGCAGCTGCTGGGAAAAATCCCTTTCAGATTTCCTGAGAAATTTTTTGGGACAGGAGCAGCACTTGCTCTACAGCCTCAAAGCCTCGCTCTGTCTCACTTTAAATCTGGAATTCTTGAGTTAAAGCACCCTTGCAGAGGAGAAATATCCATGGAAAACAGAAAAGCTCATCAGCATGGAGGGAGAAAAGCCCCAGGCAGTGATTAAGGGCTTGAGGAGGACCCCGGGGACTTTGTGCATCCGTGAATTATTTGTTGTGTTTATTGCTCTGGGATCGGAGCAGGATGAATCCATCTGCTAAAACTTCAAGCTGTAACTCCAAACCATAACTCAGAGCTAGGATGGAGCTCCAGGCAAGCACATGGAGTCCTTGGGATGCTCTGGATGACTCAGGATTCCAGCATCTCCTCAGGCAAGGGTCTCCAAATTTCCTCCCAAACCCAGACAAAACCCTCCTCTCCACACACAGAAAAGGGGATTTAAACACTGGATGGAGCAAAAAGGAGCTGCTTTTCCAGCCTGTCAGGGTGGAGGACAGGGCTGGGAGGTTCTCATTAAAAAGCAAAGTTCTAAGATGATAAATCCAACTCTGAGCAACTTCCAGCTGTGGGTGCTCGGAGGGATCTGCCTCACCAGGGCTCATTCCACACTCTGGGATCTTCTCTGGAGCTCCCTCCCATCCAGGTGAATCAGGAGGTCACCAGCTCTACTTCCCCTTTCCCAGCAGAGTTTGGAGCTGCAAGGCTGGGACATTTCATCCCAACCCTGAGAACTTTGGGAGGAATGTTCTGGTGGAAGATCTGCCCTTGAAGGAAAACCCCACAAGGGCAGCATTTTGTACAGACACCTTTCCTGGGACGCAGAGAACGTGAGGAGCTGTCACAGTTGGAGTTGGAGCACGAATACCTTTGCATTAGGGATAAAAACAGCCCCTGATCCTGAGCCAGGCTTTTCCCAAGGAGAGAGAATCCCTCAGATTTCTCCACCTCATCCAGACTTTCTGCTAATCCAGCAAACAACTCCCGAGCTACCAGGAACAGGGAGACCAAACCAAAACTCACTGTGGGAAAACAAAGCTTGCTGGAAAACCTCTGCACTCCCAGTCTGTGCCTGCAGACACAACATCCCTCAGGAGCATCCCTGGCATTCTCCCTTCCTGCCAGAGGGGAGGGAAATGGCATTGGGAAAATGTGGCTGTGGCTGAGGGCCTGAGCAGCATCTTGGCTGCATCTGCTCCCCACGGGGCCTTCCCGTGGCTCCCACCACAGCCATCCATCCCTTCCTGCCAGCCTGATTTGGTTTTTAAGCCTGAAATTCCCAATATTCCAGTTCCAGCCAGCAGTTCTGAGTACAGACCAGTTGCCTCCAGTTCAGAGGCCTCACACAGAATGGTTTGGGTTGGAAGGATCTCAAAACTCATCTCATCCCATCCCTTCCAGGGTGCATCCCACACCTTCCACCATCCCAGGCTGCTCCAAGCCCTGTCCAGCCTGGCCTTGGGCACTGCCAGGGACCCAGGAGCAGCCTCAGATTCTCTGGGAATCCATTCCAGGGCCTCCCCACCCTCCCAGGGAAGGATTTCTCCAGCTCATCCCTGGAATTACAGCTCCTGCCCAGCCTCACAACACTCCAGACTAAAACAGAGCCCCAGATTTCCAGCTTTTATTAAATTTTTCCCTATTAATTTGTTTTAAAGCCAAGACAGGTGCAATAATAAATCAGAGAACAACACCCAGCTCCTTTTCCTTGTGCCATAATGAACTTCCAAGCTCATTCCAGCAATAATGATACTGCACATGACTTTACCTCTGCAAAGGTAAAAGATGGAAAACTAGGTGACAAAAGGGATGTGAAAAATGTAAAATTAATTACAACAACTGAAATAAAAATCCCCAAAGAACCAAGGGTTTGAATAGATTCATCTAGTGCAACAAAGCAGGAATGCTGTGGTGAAACCCATGCAGAATTCCAGGGATTTCACCTCTGAGATGCATCCCAGGGCAGGATACTTGAGTTGCAGTGTGGGACTCAGGAAGGAACTAGGAGGAAAATGCTGTAATGAGTTCTGAGAGGAAAAGCCTGCTGGAATTGATGGCTTTTAAAGCACTTCCAGAAGTCAGCCTTGTTTGCAGGTTGGATAAGAACCACAAATTGAATCAGAGCTCACTTTGTTAGAGCAGCACAGCCACAGAATTCCAAGGAAATAAAAGGGCTTTTATAAATATAGATATATGAATTTACAAAGCCCTCAGCCTGCCTTGCACAGCACCCTCACATTTGCATTTCACAGCATAAAGGTCCTTTGATTCCCCCCCCAAAAAGCCCCCTGGAGCTCAGGGCAAGGCTCCAGCTGGAACCAGAGGAAAACCATCCGGAGCAAACAAACAAACAAACCAACCAAAAACCCCAACCCAACCAAGCCAGCCAAGCGCCAACCCCATCCCAACTCCCCCTCGCTGCCTGCTCCCTTCAGGAACGGCCTCGGAGAGCCCTGGATGGGGGAAAGAGAGCCCTGGATGGGGCAAGGAGGAATGGGTGGGATGGGAGAGCGCTGGACAGGGAAAACTCCACACTGAGCCATCCCAAGAGCCCAGGGCTCACTCCAAGGTTCCTCCTGAGGCATTCCAGCTCCACGTGGGCGGCAGGGCTTGCAAACAAGCAGCAACCTGGGGAAGACCCTCACCTGGAAGGTCAGCGCCTCCACGCTCCCCCAGAGCGATGGGATCGCACGGGAACCTCCTGGAGATCTCTCCCAAGCTCACAGCAGTGGCACCTCTGCTCTCAGCACAGCTCCATCCCCATTTATCCCGGCGTTCTCCCGCTGATTCCCCACCCAGCATCCCTCTGACGTGAGCAGCTGCGGCCCCTGGGACTGCTCCTCCTGCCCACTCATCCTCGCTGGCAGCACTGGGAATCTCCAGCTACATCTGCCGGAAGATGGAGCGTTCCTGGGTGGTCCTGGAGGGAGCCCCACGCTCCTGACAGCATCTCCACTCGCCCACTTCCCAGCCCAGCTCCGATGGACATCCTGAACTTTCAGCACATCCATGAAGTGAGTGGGGCACTCGTTAACTGTGTCATCCTGCAAACATTCCCTGGCTGCTCCGAGCTCTCCCAAAGGAACCCTTCCAGCGTGGAGAGGTGGGATTCCACATCCCCCTCCACTGCTGGGAGGTTGTGCCAGGAGGGATGAGGGGAAGGAAGGACAAGGTTGGCACGGCTGTCTGCTCCTTCCCAGCTTTCCTGAGCCTCTGGATGCCCAGAGCTGCTGGGGCAGCAGCTCCAGGTGCTGCAATCCCTGAACGCCAAATCCAAACATGGATCAACAACAGACTCCAAGGGGAGCTGGGAAATCACTCGTTTGTCAGGACATGGATCCTCTGGGTGTAGCTT
The DNA here is from genome assembly GCA_013400585.1 of Chloropsis cyanopogon. NCBI lineage: Eukaryota > Metazoa > Chordata > Aves > Passeriformes > Irenidae > Chloropsis > Chloropsis cyanopogon. Next base: position 75,495 of record WEZZ01003989.1, read on the forward strand.
GGGAGCCTCCACACCACCATCCTGCTCATCCTGCTCTTTCCCATCCTAAAAATCCTCATCAAGTGCATTAACCTCGGAGGCAGCAGGCACAGCAGCACTGCCAGCCCTGGCAGCTGCACAGGGAAGGTCATGGAGAGCAATTCCTCCCTTGGAATCATCTCCCAGTTCCTCCCTGCCTGCCCACATCCCTTCCCCACACCTGGATGCTCACAGCAGGGAATTCCCCATCCCTGGAAGAGCTCAAGGGATGGGGCTTGGAGCAACCTGGAACAACCCATGGCAGGGGCTGGAACTGGAGGAGCTTTAAGGCTCCTTCCCACCCAATCCAGTCTGGGATTCCATACTGGGAGCTCACCTCCCATCCCAGCCCTGGAGTCTGGTGAAACCCAAGAGGAACAGACCGAGTGACTCCACCCTGAAACCTAAAAAAAGGAAAAGTTAGGGACTTTTTTTCCCCCTCCCTTTTTAATTTCTCACGGATCCGTAACCACAAAGCAAACAACCTCCATCTGCAGAGCCACGTTCTCCTGCAGGAAGGAGAGGGGGTGTGGAAAAGCTCTGGGGAGAGGGCTCAGCTGCCAAGCAGGATGTTCTGAGGAGAGACAATGGAGTCAGGGCTGCTGAAAACAAGGCAGGTGGGCTTTTCCTTCCTTTCCCCCCCCTTTTTTTTTTCCTGCACACCCCAATATTTGTTACAGGGCCCAGCCCATCCCATCCTGCCAGCAGAATTCCCACCCGGGACTCTCCCTGCTGAGGGGGAAGTTGTGGGGATGAACCCAAGAGCTGGGACCTGTGTTGTAGGGAAAGCATTCTGGGAGTGGTGACCAACATGCCCAGGGTTGAAAAGTGTTTGGAGATCCAGATTCCCCCTTCTGGCTGTAACCAGGAGAGGATTTTCCCTCCTGGTGCAATTCTCCCCTTCCACCGCTCCCTGAAGGAAGGTGAGGAAAGCCCGGCTGGCAAAGAGGGATTCCAAGGTTTATCCCGACTCATTCCAGCTCTTAGAGCCCGCTGACAGCCCAGGAGACACCAGGAAATGCCTCATTTTCACACGCGTGAGGGAAACTCCCAGAAAAGCTGCAATCCCAGCGGCTCCATCATCATCATCACCTTAACTCTGCCTTTTCCCTACCGACTCCAATTAGGCTGAATGTTCCCCGAGCAATAAAGAGCAGGAAATTGGAATTTCAGGCAGATTTTCAGACACACGGAATGCCCAGGTCACAAACAGACTCGCCCCTGGTGGGAGCTAAACTTTGAGAGCTCCACTAAAGGGATTTTTCCCGTTTCCCTTGAACTCCGAGTGCTGAGATCCCACGGGGCGCACCGGAGGAATTTCATTTCATTTCACACCGAGGCATTAATGACATTCCCATCCCAAGGAAGCCCATCCAAACCTATATTCCAACAGCACCAGCTGTTTGCCTCCACAATGAGCTCAGAGCAACTTCAACATTCATCTCCAGCAGCTGGAAATTTGGCAGGACAGCAGGGGAACATCTGAGTGCTGTGGACACCGTATGGATGGGCTGGAGGAGAGCGGGATGAGGGCAAGGACCTGCTCCAGAAGTCACCTCCAACCCCAAAATTCGGTGCCAGAAGTCACCTCCAACCCCAAAATTTGGTGCCACACAGCCCTGGTGATGCTAAAACCCTCTGCCATGATTTTTAAGGAATGCCGCTGCTGGCAGGTCCATCTGTGTTCCCACCACCCTTCGCTCCAAAGGCTCGGGATCGCTCTGGAAAAGCTGAACCTCCACACGATTTGCAGATTGCAGCCAAATGTAAAGAGATCAAAGTCCAGGCTCTCTTTATGACCTCACCTCCCCAGAATAGTGGAATGGTTTGGTTTGGAAGGGAACAAAGCTCAGCTCATTCCAACCCCCTGCCAGGAGCACCTTCCACCATTCAATTCTTCACTTAAAGCACTACAACTTATTCAAAAAATATTGAGTTATCCTTAAAAGAAAAAAAAGAAAAAAAAAGCTCCTCATGCACAAAGATGTCTGGCACCTTGGAAAATGTGTTTTCCAAGGGAATCCAGTGGAAAAAGTAAAATTCAAAGCCAATCTGAAAGGAACTGTGAAAGTGACAGGATAACGATTTACACTGAACACTGATTTATGTTATTCAGTGGTTGATACATTAAATTATTTGGCACCCAGCACATTTCCATTATCCAGGATTCCTAACAATCCTCACACTTCTGAGTTCAGAAATTCCCATTTTCCTTGCAAATGTCCCTCCAGATCCCAGAAGAGACATTTGGAGGCTTCATTCACCACACAGTGAAACCAAAGCAGAGCACAAAGCACAGAGTAACTTTTCTCCCCAGTTCTCCCTGTTCCACACTGAAAACCCTTCCCTGAAAATCCATTTGGAGGGATTCTGGCCATAACAGGAGGAAGGGGAGAAGTCCTGGCCTATTTTTAAGCAGAATTTTGGGATATTTTGGGTGTCACCACCACGAAGGCAACGAGACCATCACAGCTGGCCTTGTACTGCAAACCCTTTTCCAGCACATCTGGCCAGATGTGCTCCCTCTCTGCTCCAAGCAGCAGGCACAGATGGAATTCTGCACTGGATCCAGATTTAGATTATGGCAAAAAGAGCTAAAAACTCAGAGTGGCCAATTCCTGCCAGGCTTTGAGCCCCACCATGCCCAGCCCTGCAGCCCCACATCAACCCGGGCACTGCCCCGGCTTTTCTCCACAGAATTTGTGGGAAGAATCCCATTCCTGTGCCCAGAAAAAGGTTCTGGAGATGCCATGAAACCAGTTTGATTAAAGCCACACAGATCAAAGAGCCATTTGTTCACCTGCTGGGCTCTCCCCACCTTTTCTGGGTTATCCTTCAGAGATATTTGGGAGCTCAGCACAAAACGATCAGCTGGAAGAAGAGAGCAGCAGCTCCTCTCCCTGCTTGGTTCCTTGCAAAATGCTGTTTTTTCCCTGCTCAAAACTCCACATTTTTCTTTGGCCACAGCTCCTTGGGATGAGCAGAGAGTTCAGGAGAGGGACCCACGCCCTGAAAAATCTTTTATCGCCAACATTTCAACTCCAGGCATTTTTTGGAGGTGAGAAAACCCCGCTGAATTTGGGAGCTTGGAAACTTCTCCCCCTCTCTAGGAATCCAGAAAAAAAGAAGTTTCCTGGGGAGCATTATCCAGGCTGGAATCCAAAGAGGCCGCACAGGTTTGGGATGGAGGTGTCTGGAATACCAACAGTGATCCAGCCCGTGGCATTCCAAGTTTTTTATGGGAGCACAGCCAAGGACTGGGGGCTCTGCTGAGACCTCAGGGGGATCCAAGAGTTTTGTGGGTGTGCTCCAGAGCTCTGGGCTTCCTGGAGGATGATCCAGCTCCCTTTGAACCCATCAGTCCTGATCCATGTGCTCCCAACCACACAGGGATGAGCAGCACAAAGATTTCCCAGAGAAAAGACGGAGAGAAAATCCGTGGCCATGCCAAGGATTTGGGAAAGGCACAGGGAAGTGCAGCACAATTTATCCAGGGGAAAAAAAAATAGCTCATGGGTCCTGTGGGCAAATCTCACCGTGACCACAAGTGGTGGAAATCCGAATTATTGGGGGAAAGGTCCTGTTCCACACCATGGAGGTCTGACAGGAGTTACAGGAGCAGACGTTTTATGGCCTTGCTGTGGGCTCAGAATTCCAGGTGGGAAGAGATCTCGGGGAAGTCTGGAAGAAAGAGAGATTCTGCTGCAGCCCATAAACAGCCCTGGCCCAAGGCAGGAGGTGCTGGGGCTGGCACAGCTTCAGGGCCCTGTGGAAAGAAATCAGATCTCTCTTCCAGGATCCAACCATGCCTGGTGGGAATTTGCTCCACGAGACAAAACCTGAGCCTGCTCCAAATTTAGGCAGCTCAGGCAAAAATTTGGATTATTTTATAGTGGTGATGGGGAGAAAACACATTTAAATTCCCAACAAACAACATCCAGCTCCAGGTGAAGGAAGACTGAAGGAAAAATGGGAAGCATTCCCAGAATTGACAACATTTCAATAGAAAGGTTTATGGATTGCCTCAGGAGGAGCAAACAGTTTTAAATGGAGAATATTCCACTGAAAATTTGGTTTTTCTCATCAAAATTAATTAAAAGTTGATGGAAGGAATGTCACTGCTCCCATTCTTCACAGAATTACAGTCAAAATTTACTAATTTACATTTTTGGGATGAAAACAAGATTTACCTCTTTCTCAGTAATATTTTGGATAGACACCACTCCACATCAAGGGTACTGTTATTCCCTCCAGAGAGAACCGTGGAATGCTTTGGGTTGGAAGGGACCTCAAGGATCATCCCAGCCCATCCTCCCCTGGGACACACCATTTTTTTGGTTTTTTTTTTCCTAAGACACAGTCAGTTTCCAAGGAAGATAATTCCCTTTTTCCATCTTTTTGCACCCCTCATCCCATGCCCAGCCAGCAGCAGGGAATATCTGGCTCCCAAGAACCCAGGATTCACCTGGGATCTTCCCACAAGGATTTTTTTTTTTTTTTTTGTGCTCAGAGGATGCATTCAGGGTTATTAAAACCCTAAATATGATTTGGAAAAGGTCCTGTTTCTAATCAAAGATAGGGAATAGAGAGGATGCAATTGGAAAAGGATGGAGCTGAAGCCAGAGGGAAATAAAAGCTGGAGAAGTGACAGTGAAGCTCTTTTAGGACTTTCCAAGCTGGTTTCATCCTTTGTCTGTTCTGGAAAAGGACAAGGATTCTGTGTAAAGAGAAAAAGAAGGAAAAACAAAAGGAAAAGGGAAAGGTTTGCTCCTGTCAAGTAGGATTAAACTCCTGCAGGGTGGGAAGATGGAAAGCAGGAGGTGGAGTGACATCAGTTGGACACGTGGAGTGTGGACCAGCAGTGCCAGGGGAAAGCCCAGAGCACCCCCAGATCCCAGACTGATTAAAAAATGGGGGAAAAAACCAATTTCCAATTCCAAAGTGTCCATTTGATCTTCCCTGTGAGGGTGGGGAGGCTCTGGAATGGATTTCCCAGAGAAGCTGAGGCTGCCCCAATCCTGGCAGTGCCCAAGGCCAGGTTGGGCAGGGCTTGGAGCAGCCTGGGACAGGGGGAGGTGTTGGGGTTGGAACTGGATGGGCTTTAAGGTCCCTTCCCACCCAAAACATTCCATGATCTTTGTGCTTTTGGGTACCCAACCCTCATGGGGATGAATCAGCAGATCCATCTTTTCCAGGGAAGGAACTGAGCCAAAAAAAGAGCTCGGATCCAAAGGCCAAAATCCAAACAAATCCTCTGGGCTTCCCGAGGGCTCATCCCACAGAAGGACTTCTGGAGCTGACACTTCCTCAAGGAAATGTTTGTTCCTCCCCTCTTCCCTGCCTACAGCTGCTCTGGGTGGTTTGGAGGCTGGAATCAGGCGCTGAAATCCTTGTGGGAATCCACCACGTGGAATTCGTTGGTTGTTTGATTCCCTGGAACCTGGGTCAGGAATATTCATCCTCCAATTAACCTGAGGAGTCAGGAGCATTCAGATGCCCTCTCCTAAGGCAGGAATTAACTCAGGGCAGGATCCCTGTGGAAGGTGACTCAGCAGAGCAGGAATTTGGGGTTTTTCCAGGCTTTGGGAGCTGGGAATGGCATTTGGAGCCAACGGTCCAACCCCAACCCACATCAGTAAATCCATGGATGTCTGGCAGGTGCCCAGCCCAGGAAAGGGCCACCAGCACTGGGATCCCTCCCCAGCCATTCCTGAGGGATGCCAGGAGCTGCAAGATCACCTGAGGGGATTTCTCCAGGAATCCAGCTTGGAGGGGACACCTCCAAAAGGCCCCTCAGGCATCTGCCACCTCCTGTCCCTGCCACGCTCCGAGCCAGCTCCACTGAACCACAACTGGGGCTGGATGCAGCTGCTGAGCACATCTGGGAGCCCAAGCAGCAGCAAAACAGCTGCAAGCAGCTGGATCAGGATAAAAATGCCACCCTGGAGCACTCCACGGGGCTGGATGTGCAGAATGCAAATAAAACCCCAAATCACTCTGTTTGCTACAACTCCCAGACAAAACAGAGCTGATCCCAACAAACCCAAGGCAGGGGCTGCTGCTTCCCAAAAAAACACAGCCAGAGACAAGTTCAGCTCCATGTTGGCTTTTCCCAATTAAATCTGGGTGGTTTTGCCCAGAGGAGCTGACAGAAATTCCAGCTAACAGCAGCAAACCTCAAAGAACAGGAGAGATCTCCTGCATCCCCAAATATGCAGCAGTGGAGGGGCTGCAGAGGTGCCAACTGGCAGAAAACAGGGAGGGAACAGAATATTCCTAAGAAACCTCCTCATTTCCCCCACTCGAAGGAGCCAGGAGGAGGGGGGAGCTCAAACCTTTGCCCTAAATCAGGGTGAGAGGGAAAGAAAACTCCGGGACTCCAGAAGGAGAATTTTTACCGTGACCACACAGTAAAAGGGAAATAAAAATAGTAACAGGGAAAGCAAACTTCTGTTCGTTCACCTTTTCCTTATTTTAACCATTTGCTCAGGAATATCTGTACAAAATACGCCAAATTTGAAGTTTGTATCAATTCTATCAATCCCTAAGGAATGTGGTGCTCAGTGAATGCTCCCACTTGGCTCAGGTGAAGCTTTCACAAGGATTTTGGGGATCTACAGCTGCTGAGGCCAAAAACAAGGAAGAAAAAGAGAGGATGAGACAACAAGGACAGCAGAGGTGCCATAAAACCTCAAAATTCCAGCAAACCCTCGAGGAGAAAAGGAAAATGCAATGGAGTGCTCTGCTGTTATCACAGGAAGGAGAGAACAGGCACTAAGATATACCACAACTTCAGGAAAACCAGTTATTTTTATCCTCTATGGAAAGAAAACCACCCTGAGCCTCAGGATACCTTAGGATTAAAGCCTTGGCCCTTCCAGGATTGATGGTTCTGACTGGAATTTGCATCAGACAGGAGCTGAGCCTCACCACAAGGATGGGCCCTTCCTGCAGCTGCAGGGGTATCAGAACTGGAGGAAAAGTCCTGGAAAATCGTGGGGTTGGACACCCTGATCCAGACTCTGGGATTCTGCCTCCTCCTCTCTTCACCTCATTTGCTCTTTCCTCTGGTTCTTGTTCTGCCTGGGCACCACACTGGGAATGACAGATCCCAGCTCCAGCCTCCAGGCACTTCCTTGATAGCACTAAAAGACTCTTTTAATAACACAGAGCTCATCCAAGAGCTCCAGGGGAAGCTTCCCCCTCCATCTCCTGGGCAGTTTTCCCCTTGCAGTATCCAACTGGTGCAGCCCTGGAGTTCCCTGGAAGCCTCACTCCAAGATGCACAGCTCAAGATAAAAGAGTTTCTTCCTAAACTTCCAATGTTCACATGAGCATCCCTTTTTAGCTAAAAAGCCTTTGGGCTTGGTCTTAGCTGCTGAGGGACTGAGATATGTAGAAAAGCTGGAGGAAGCTGGACAAGGCTGCACCAGGAGCAGATGAAAACCAGAACCAGCTCCTCAGACCCTCCCTGCTCCCAAAGGCTTGGGAATTAAATGGACTTTCCAATCCCCCTGCACTCCACACGTTTGCATCTTGTTTTGCTCCTCTCTTTAATTCTATGGACTCCCTTTGCCTGGAGTTCAACCCTCTCTGACAAAATCAGGTACAACATCAGTTCTCTCCCATTTTTTAAAGCTTTTCCTGCCAGATTCCAACAGTTATTAGGGTAGTTTGACCATGGCTGAATCCTGATTTCTGCATCTGTGAGAACGGGGAAATGATCCCTCTTTATCCTACACCTGCTCACATGGCACAGCACTTTTCCATCAGGAATTCACAGTGCACAACCCTGGCCCTGAATCATCTCGTGGATTTCACAGTGCAGAGTCAGCCCCTGGGAATTCCTGCCTGCAGGGAATTCAGCTGGACACTGGCATCCTGCTCTGATCCAGCAGCCTTCCCTCACACCACGGATCCCAGCACAGGACACCAGGAACAGCCTGCAAAGGTCAGCACAATCATTTGATCTGCTCAGAACGTCTGGATTCCTTCAGGATTTCCCTTGTTCCAACACAAAAAGAATGGATGGAATGAAGGAAAGGGGACAGCCGGCCCCAACTCCAGGTGCAGCCTACCCCAAACCCTTCCCAGCCAGCTGAGCTCCCCTTTGGGCATCTGCTGAAATCCCAAAAAAGCTCAGGAGCCATCAGGTGGTCATGAGACGTGGAGCTGCTGTCAGGAAATTTCTCCACCGTGGTTTGAGGTTCTGCCTTCCAGCCTTATTTTCCTCAAGCTCCCTTTTCTTTCCTTGAAAATAATCCCTTCGCTCAGATTCTTGTGGTGCAAAGCTTCCAGTAAGTTCCAGCCTGGAATCCAGGCAGGGGGATGGATTATCTGCCTGCAGTAGGACACCTCACTCCAAGCAGTCTAATAACATAAAAATGATATATTTGAAGTGCTGCTCCCTCAATAATACCTTTAAATGGACTCCATTTATTTGAGCATTATAAATAAAAGTGCTGGCACACGTGGAAGTTTCTCTTGGAAAAGGGGAACAATGAACTCTCCAGCTCCTTCAGCCTCTCCGAGCTCTGGTTGCCAACCTCGGAACTGCAATTCTCCAAGTGACTTTAATAAGCAAAATATTCCATTTTCCATGTATTGCTGCTCTTCAGAATGGATCCAGTTCTGGGGAGCAATGAGGAAAAGCTGCAGAGCAAAACCAAAACTCATCCAAAGCTCATCAGAGCCCATTCCAAGGGCTGTGACCATCACTGGGACATTGGCTTCATCCTTATCCAGGAAAAGAGGACCAGCTCATCTCCAGCAGCTTCCAGGTGCCTCCTGCTGCTGGAGCTTTGGTCCCTCTCACACTGTGCAAGAAGCCAAAAGATTATTCCAAGCTCCAAGTCCCCAGAGTCTGGGAAACTGCAAATCCACACCCAAACTTTGGTACTTTGAGCTCATCTTTTGACAGGAGAAGCTGGAGTCGCCCTGAAAAGATCCTTATCAGTGGCATTTTCCAGAGCTCCACCAACGCTTTCTCCGCTTTTGTTTTTAATAATTCCAGCATCAACTGGAAGCTCTGGGGGATTTTTCCACATGTTCTGACACATTGCCTCCATCCCCTTGGATATTCCTGGAGGGATGGATCATGTGGTGCTGACAGTTCTGAGCACCTCATTCTGCAAGGAAGAGCTAAAAGGCTTTCTCTGGATAAAAAGCAGACAGGGAATTTGATGAGCTGGAGCTGCTCTGAGGGGGGAAATGAGGCAGCACCAGCAGCACCTGTGGGCACAGAGGGATGGGAACACAAAAACCTGTTTAAACCAGAATCCCAAAACTCCTGGAAGAAGGTTGGCCCTCCGGATAAGCGGCTTTGCTGCTTCCAATGACTTCATCCCAAGGAAGAGTGGCCATTGGGCTTGGGGGACTGGATTCTCTCCAATATTCCCTGGCTCAATCCCCTCCCCAAGCCCCATTATCTCCAGTCGTGCTCAGAGCTCATCCCACCGCTCCGGAGATTCCCCAGGCACCGCCTTCCATCCGACAGGTTTTTCCTTTGCCAGAAAAACACTGCACAGCCTTGACCTCCCCGTTCTGGCATCGCCGCTTCCCATGGAACGCGCGGCTGCTTTCGCATCCAACTGGGATAACTGAGGGTGTTTGTGTAACTCCCATCCAGCTGCGGGGCCGCGGAGTCAGGCATGGAGCACTCCTGGAGCGCTCGGGCCGGGGCTCCCCGGGATGGGGAAGGCCAGCAGAGCAGCTGAAGGGTGGGTGTGGAGCTCCACCAAGGGCTCCCCACCCCATCCACTTCTCCTTTCCCCAAGGATCCCGCGTCGTTCCAAACGGGTGTGGCGGCATTACGCCATGGAAGCGGGACTCCGCGAAACGCCGGAGAGCCGCGCTCGCCTTCGGGGGCTGAGCCCAGTGAGGGCCAGGGAAGGATGGAGCTCCTCCAATGCGTGTCCTCCATCGTCATTCCAACACCCCCAGCCAGGTGGGTCTGCCCACTCCACACCTTCCAGTGCTTTCTCCAGCCCGGATGGGCTCCTAAAGGTCCTACAGCAGCTGGATCTCAAGGTCCTGGATGCTGGGACAACATAGAGCACACCCACCACTGAAGGAATCATGGAATGGTTTGGGAATAGACATTAAAGTTCATCCCATTGCACCCCTGCCACGGGCAGGGACACCTTCCACTATCCCAGGGTGCTCCAAACCCTGTCCAACCTGGCCTTGGACACTCCCAGGGATGGGGCAGCCACACTTTCTTTGGGAACCTCTACCACAGCCTCCCCGCCCTCACAGGGAAGGATTTCTCCCAAAAATCCCACATGTTCTATTTCACTTCACACCCCAACTACGTGCTTGCACTCATTAAGAGTTGAGTACATCCTTTTAATTAAGACTGGAATTAATTAAGTACACCCCTGGAACATCCCAAATCCTGCCTGTAACACTTCATTCTGAAAATACATCCCAACTCAAGAGGTTTCTCCTCATTTTTAGGCCTTTTTTCCCCTCACAGCCACACAGGGAGAGCAGCAGATTCCACTTCCCACTGCGGGCAAGCTACAGCTGCTCCATCTGAGCCAGCCCTCCCTGCAAATACATCCTGATCCTATCAATCCTCACTAAACTTCTGGAATGGCTCTTGTTTATAAAGGCAAGACCTACAGCAGGACACTCAAAATATTTCATATCAGGCTACGCTACAGTGCCTTCCTGACTGGCATGTTCAGACAGCCTTGGAGTTGATCCGGCTGGGATCAGAGCTTCCAAGGCCTCGCCTGGTGATGGGAATTCACGTGTAAAGCCAGTAGTGATAAGAGAAGGAAGTCAGCATGGTGAAAAGATGAGATCCTCATGAAAGCCACTGGCATTGTCCAGACACAAGCAAACCTCCCAGGGGGAGCCATATCCTGTTTCAGACCCAGCTGGATTTAACACTTGCCTGGAATCTCCTTGCACAAGCCCTGAGTTTTCCAGCAGAACAACCAAGCTTAGCCCAAAGTGGCCTGGAAAAAACCCAAACATCACCAAATTCTGCTCTTCATTCTTCCCCAAGGGCACAACTGGATATACTTAAATTGAGCAATCATCTTTCCAGACAAAAATGCAAGGAAATGGATTCATCCTCATCTTTACAGGGATCCTGAGGAGTTTTAAGAGTCAAACTTGTGCCAGCCCTGTCAAACAGACAGTACCAAAGTGACAGAGCAAATCTCAGATTATCCAAGTTCACTCCTGAGTTTTCCAGAGGATTTTCCAGCCATTCTCATTTCCTGGGTGCCAACAAGAAAGGAGGAACAGCTCCCACCCTGAGTGTGGGGGATATCCCAAGCAGAGCCTTCACCTCAGTCCACTGCTGCTCCTGTAGTTCAAACAGCTCTTCCCCCCAACCTCCCCCAGAACTGCAATTCCAGGTTGGGCTCAGAGGACAAAAGATTGCTCAACTTCATAAAGCACAACGTTAATCCTTGAGGCAAAACCCAGCCTTGGTTTAACTCAGCTCTGCATAAACCAAAACTTCAGCAGAAAAATCCTCAAGTATTGAATTAACAGAGACGTGGGACAAGCTCCCACATATTCCAATTTTTTCTTACAGGGAATCTTGGGCGCTGTGAAAAGCTCAAAGTTAATTGTGAGGGAACTGGAGAGAGTTCACTCAGCACATCTCCTTTGGAATGGGACCAGTGGGGGTCAGGAACTGGCCAGAGTGGGGAGCAAAAAGGTTTGCAGGAGATTCCTTCTTTTCTCTTTAGAGCAGGAAAGTGCCTGAGGTCAGGGCTGGAGGATTCCTGGTGGGGCCGCGGCTCCTGATGGAATCAAGGAAGGCAGAAACAAACTGGGCTAAACCTGGTGACAGAAGTGAGGGAAAAAATACAAACTGGGCTAAACCTGGTGACAAAAGTGAGGGGGAAAACACAAACTGGGCTAAACCTGGTGACAAAAGTGAGGGGGAAAACGCGAACTGGGCTAAACCTGGTGACAAAAGTGAGGGGGAAAACGCGAACTGGGCTAAACCTGGTGATGAAAGTGAGGGGGAAAAGCACGAACTAGGCTAAAACTGATTACAAAAGTGAGGGGAAAAACACAAACTGGGCTAAAACTGATGACAGAAGTGAGGGGGAAAGCACAAACTGGGCTAAATCTGATTACAAAAATGAGGTAAATATAAACAACTGAGGAAACATAACTTGACAGTGACGTTACAGGGAACCATAAAAAATAATCCCAGTAGTGATGTCTGAGAGCCAAATTTGATGAATTTATGAACAATGCAACAGGTTGGAAGCTCTGCCTTCACCAGGGACCAGCCCCAGACTTCGAGGGGAGATGAAACCCCCCCTGGAATTCATCTCAGGTTGAGGAGCAGCACCCCAGGGATGTGTCCCTGGCTCGGCAGAGCAGCACGATAAGGAAAGCTCTGCTCACGTGCAGAGCTCTGAGCGACCTCAGACTTGGCTAAACCTCATCCCCTAAACACACTCCAGACCTGGATGGCTCAAAGGGACCCAGCCTCGCCTGAAAGCTCCAGACCTCCAGGAAATCAATGGAAAATTTTATAGCTCACATGCGAGCAGGGTCAAGGGCAGAGCGTGCAGGGAGCCTGTCAAGATGTACGTTCAGGAAAACAAATGTGCGCATTCAGCTCGGAAGGGGCTGGTTCATCCCTGAGGGAATCATCTCCTCCACCCCATCCCACGGCAGGGAGGGAGTTTGGGGGGATTGTTATCATCCACGTGTGGGCCAGGAAAACCCAAGTCATCCCTCTGCCCTTTCCAACACCTTTCCATGCATGCTGGAGGCGAAGCCATGCGTGAATCCAGCCTGGGATCCATCCCTCCCCGCAGGGAAGGGGAGAGGACAAGCTGAGTGACTCAGGAATGTGCAGCCTGCTCTGCCATCTGCTCCTGGCACCGGCCTGCTGTATCCCAGCCATCACAGGGGCTTGTGGAAAAGGCACAGCCCGGTGCCAATCCTCCCCGGTTGGAGGCTCTCAGGACTATATTTAGGATTTTTGGGACGGAGCGGGGTGTTATTGGTTGTTACCAGGACAAAAACATGTGATTCAATCGGCAACAGCTCGGCTCCACCGGGCCACGGCATCATGTGAGTCCTGGTAACAGCCACAGCTGCCAACTTCCCAAGCCTTTTGGAGTATTATTTTTCCTATTTATTGCTCACTCCTCAACATGTTGAACAAAGACAGGGACTTGCTGCACGCTGCAATCTGGACCCACCGTGTCCCATCCAGATCAGAGCAAAACAGCCCGGGATTGGGAAATACACAGCGTGATTTAACCCATAAATCCAGGATTTCACTGGCACAGCTGCTCTTCTGGAACATCACGCCAGACATCAGCGAGGAAAGGCTTCTCTGGCACTGCGAGAGCCCATCATGTGGCTCAGCTAATTAAAAACTGACCTCGGCCATCATCATTAAATGTTGTAATCACAAGCCTGCAAGTGATTAGATGGAGAAACAACACCCCCCCTTCCTCGTTCCCAGGGATCAGCAGCTGACTAAGCCCAACTCAAGGCCCTCAATCCTTTTTATAAACAGCAGAGCTCAGCTGTTGTCAGGGATGAGGACACCCAGGAATTTTGACCAGCCAGCATTTCCCTCTTGCTCCACAACCAGATTTTTGCCAGACCTGGAGGAGTCAGCGCCGACTCCAATCCCTCTGCTTCCCTATCCCACCAAGAACGGGATGGCAGCCAGGGAATTCAGCCTAACACATCTCAAGCACTGCTAAAAAAGTGATTTAGGTGGACATGATACCATCAGCTACCAGAGGATGAATCCCAGCCTTGGCACTCAATCCTTGACAGGTACACGAAGACAGAGAAATTGATTTTCAATTCTCTGGGAACTTTGCACTCCCCCTTAGGTTAATCTTGGGATGTTGTACGCTCAGCAGAATAGGAAAAGTTAATTAAGGGCAGATGAAAGATGATGGAAGCAGCGAATGGATAAGAGGGGGTGGGTAAGAGGCAGGACGTTCCTTGGAGGATGGAGAGGGGAGGCTGCAGTGAGAGCCCACAGGGTTGCTCATCCCCTAAAAGCCCCAAAACCCTGGATCACAGCAGGAATTACAAAGGTAATTTTCCTGAAATTGCCTGGATATACCAGAGGTACCACCAGATCTCTTGGAATGGATCTTCACCTGTGCACCACCAGCACATGGAGAGGAAGGAACTCCCCCAAATTATCACAGCAAACAAAAAACTCAATTTCTGCTCAGTTATAAATCCTTGTGTTCATCTTGAGTCATTGGAATCATTAATGTTGGAAAAGACCTCTCAGAACATCAAATCCAACTGTTAACCCAGGAACACTGTGTTCACCACTAAAACATTCCCATTCCAATGACCTCAGGATTTCTGCTTATGGATGTTGTTTAGTTGGGATTTTTTTTTTTTGGGGGGGGGGGGGGGGCGCGAAGGTTTGCTGTTGTTTGGGGTTTTATTTTTGGAGTTTTTGGGTTTTAAAGGGTTTTTAAACCTCATTTAGCTCTTATATCAGTGTCAGGCTGTGGAACTCATGGTCCCAGCCTGATCCTGCAACACCCCCAATATCTGAGAACCCAGTGTGGTGATTTTCCTGTTCAAGCACCTCTTTTATTGTGTATTCTCAGAAAAAACTTTCAAATCATTGCATCTCCTTCCTTTACACTCCTTCCAACCACTCCAAAAATCCACTGAGGGCAAAACACCTCCAAAGCACTCAACTGCTCCCCCTTTTCATTGCTCCTGCCTCTGAATTCCTGATTTTTCTGCCTCCTTGGTGGGAGGAATTTACTCGAATGAGAGGCAGCACTTGAGGCACAGGCATTGAGCCTATTTATATAATACAAGATATTTTCCATGTGTTTTGTCGGGCTCTTCACACTTCTGTTTGCTTTTTTTCCACCACTGCTGCGTGTGGTGCCAAAGGCTACATTGAGCAACCACTGAGGGCTTTAAGCACTTCTTCTCCATTAATATAATAAACTCAAAACAGGAAAAAATTGGAGTAGCAGCTGCTTGGCATTTGGCAGGGAAGAATTCAGCTCCCAGCAGTTTCTCCCAGCTCCCAGTGCCACGTCCCAGCTGACAAGAAGCCAACACCAAAACCAGGTGGCCAAAGGGCTACTGGATCTTCCAGTCTGCTGGTCCATGGATGAAGCAGGACCATGAGGGAAGCACTATGAAATAGCCTAGAGTGTATTTATGCAGGATTTTCTGGGTGTAGGAAGGGTTTAAACACCATGGGAAGGGTGTGCACTGGGCTGGGCCCTGCACAGGCCCAAAAGGCAACCTGGACCCTGCACAGGCCCCAAAATGTGACCCAAGGCCCTGCAGGAGCCCCAAAATGTGACATTTTCCAACCCTTCCAGCATCCAGAGGCCAAATGGATGCACAGAACAAAACCAGCTTCAAAGGCAAGGTTTCCTGGGGAATATTTTTCCTGAGGTACCCAGGCTGCAGTGCAGGATGCTGCTCCTGGGTTAGGCCCGTGCCTCAGCTTAGGAATGTGCTGAGCTCTGCTGCTGAGCCCAGTCCTCTCAGATCCACCTGGGGTCACAAGCAGGAAATCAGGGATGTGGCATGAACCAAGATCATCCAGCTGTGCTGGGCTTTTATCATCATTTCCCCTCACAAACTCCCTCACGTGTGGGGTCACACAAGAGCCACGTGGACACATCCAGCAGGATTCCCTCGGGAGCTTCAACGTGCAAAACTGATTTTCTTAAGCACTTTGGAAGCTCTGGAAGTGTTATTCATTCCCACTTTATTTCCAGGTCACTGGATATTCTGAGTCCAACTCTTAAGTGAGGCCCATCCAGGCATTGAACCACGACCTTGGTGTTACCAGCACCACACACTGACCAACAGAGCTGATTTCACTGAAGAATTCCAAGGTTATCCCTTGATTATTCCAAGATTCCCTAGTGTCCAGTGTTCCACAGGCTGAACATCACTCACAGACGACCTTGAACTTTGCATTACATGAGNAAGATTCCGTAGTGTTCAGTGCTCCACAGGCTGAGCATCACTCACAGACCCAAACAGCATCGCAGGCAACCTTGAACTTTGCATTACATGAGACTCAGCCCATCAAGAGACACAAAAATCACGATTTATCTGTCCTTTTCACACTCCCTCAGCCTCTAACACCACCAAATATCCTGGGTCAACAACATTCCATAAAGCTTTTCCCTATAAAACCAGAATATTACAACCCCAGAGGAACAACCCAGGCCATGCTCTCAGAGCAATTTCCAGAAGATCCTGGAGTGGTTTGGGTTGGAAAGGACCTTAAACCTCCCCTCATTCCAACCCCTGCTGAGGCTGAGCTTCCATAGACCAGGCTGGTCAAAACCATGGAAATAAATGTCACTGGGAGCTGCTGATCCACACAGCAATCATTTATTTGGGGAAAAACCAACCCATGAATGTCCAGCCATCCAACGACCAGGTTGTGAACAAGAATTCATAAATTTAACAGAAATCCCTGTTAAACTTTGGACAAATTTAGGCCCTGGAGGCTCCTATTAATCAGCACTAAACCCTCCTGCTATTAAAGGGAGAAAATCCTCCATTCCAGGCTGTTTCCATAACAAAGAAACATTTCTTGTTTTTAAGACCCCACCCCATGTTTGTGAGTTTTTTATAAATAAATTATGGACCTACACAAGGTTAAAGGAAACACCCCAGAATCCATAGGGACCAAAAAGGAGGGAAGAGGCCTCCAGACTGGCATTTTCCCTGGATAAGTTCATCTCATGTTCTTCCAACTCTGATACGCAAAACAAGTGTGCAGAGACTTTTATCTTTGGAAAAAAATAACTTTGCTTTCTGATAACATCAAAAAAAAACCCAGAAAGGGAGAAAAAAATTGAGGAAAAAACTAAATACTATAAAAACCTGGAATATAATTAATAGATTTTTCTGTGCTTTCATAATAACATTCACTTGGGTAACCATAAAAAGCGATTATTATGGTAATAAAAGGATGAATAATTTATTATGAATCCCAGACAAACTGTTCCCTTCCAGAATTCTAAGATGACTCCATGCATATGAAAATCATCTCTTAAATATCTGTGCTCGCTGTAGCCATGGGGCCAGAAAGGTCTTCGGTGGGTTTATAGGATTGATTTTCATTTCCAAAAGTTTTCTTAGGAGTTAAAATGGGAATATAAACCTGCTCACATTGGAACCTCCATGTGCAAGTTGTAACTCGTGTTCCCATTTACTTAGCTCAGGGATCAGTTCTGTCTGTTGCATTTCCAAGCACAAATTTGGGAGAGGGGATCTATGTGCAATTCCCTCAAACTGGCATTTCCTCAACACACAGAACCTGATATCCAAAATATTGCTCATAACTTGTGTTTGCAGCAGCATCCAGAACTGAAAGGGGATTTTGTATGGAGTGACCCTCCCAGAGACTGCAAACTGTCAGAAACAGGGAAGACAACCAAATAAATCCAAATAATAAATCTGAAATCCAAGAGGGGAACTTTTCACCACCCAGATATGAATATGCTGTGAACAGACCTCAGTGTTAATGAAAAAATTCCCAACCAAGCACAGACCCACAGAATACCGGGATTTCACCAGAGTAGGGTTAGATGGGACGTGGGGAAGGAAAACTTCCCTGTGAGGATGGGGAGAGGCTGGGATGGAATTCCCAGAGCAGCTGTGGCTGCCCCTGGATCCCTGGGAGTGTCCCAGGCCAGGCTGGACAGGGCTTGGAGCACCCTGGGACAGCAGAAGGTGGAACTGGACGAGCTTTAAGATCCCTTCCATCCCAAACCATTCCATGATTGAATAATCCAGCAGTTCCCACCTTAGGGAACCAAATCCATCTCCTCTCCACACCTGCCCCGGGCAGGAGGCTCCACAGAAGCCCCAAATTCCAACACCAAGGAGCAGAGAGCAGAACTGGAGCTCCTTCCAAAGCAAACAGCCATAATTCAGGATCTGAGACTTCCCAAAGCCCCGACTGAAAGGAGCAGGAGCTCATTCCTAATAAAGCCCAACCGCCTGGTCTGGGCTTCCCAGCTGCTCCAAGTGCACACAATCTGGAATTCAACTGAGCTAATCTAAACCATGAACATGAAGCATCCCTTGGATTAGATCTGCAGCCCTCTGCTTCCAGCCCCAGCTCGTTTTCCCAGAGTTCAACAAGTGACAAATAAACCCCCGAGAAAGAAAGAGGAATTGTGTCAGTGTCTTGTGTAATCTGCTATTAAATAAGTCCTCACACAAACCGTAATAAAATTCAATTTACTAGACTTTGTAAAACGTGATTCCCCACCTTGATAATTAAAAAGATACTGTAATAAAAGTCTTTAGTCCTCATGTGCTGCACATTTGTTCCCATCTGATTTTTATCCAAGCAGGGGGATTATAAGAACATGGAATTGCTGGTGCAGCCTTTGCGTGCAGGCACAATGTCAGGGAGATAATTCTGGTGTCACAAGAAATTCAGAGCTCTGAGGCCTCAGCAGCTGCTGGGCCGGGCCAGCCCAGCATGGACCAGCACAGCCCGGTCCTGCACCCTGTGGCATCAGCTGGGCTTCCCTGAAGGGAACATCCCAAGATTTTGGCACCTCCCTTGGTCAGGACAGTGGGATTAGCGCTGCCTTTCCAGTTTGGAGTCAGCACCAAGCTCAGAGCAAAGACTTTTGTCATCAATTAACAAACAGGAGAAGCAGAGGTGCAGCACCAGCCCTTCCCACCCAGCTTTGCCAACTCCCAGGATCTTCCTGCCTGGTTCCCAGGAGAAAAATGGGAAGCTACTCGACTCAAACTGAAAAATGTACACATTGAGTCATTTTCCCTGACTTGTGCAGGAAGAGGAAGAAAATTCCCTCCCACAGATTTCCAGGTTAAACCCAACACTGCCTGAGCAGCCTCTTGTTCTCTTAGCACCATCTTGGGGCACAGCACCAGGGTTCCCAGGGATTTTTCCTCGTCCATTTGCCCCTTCTGACCCAGATTCCCCAAGCCAGCCTGAGTTCCAACCCCACCCACAGCCACTCTCTGGGAAAACCCTGCAGATTCCCTGGAGCTGCTTTGGATTCAGCTCCTCTGCAAGGCCAGAGCTTTCAAGGTTGGTTTGGGCTGGAGGGACCCAGCCCTCGGAATGGGAATTTCCATTGTTCCACAATCTTGGCCAAAAATCAAAAAAGGTTTGGTTGTTTCCCCCACCACGCTGGGGCTGTGAGCAGAGGATCCTCCATGAGGTTCACTCTGGAATCTCCATCCTCACAGCCAGGAACTGATCAGGAATTGTGCTGGAAGCAAAACAGGATCAACCACAGGGAAATGCCACCAAAGACAACCCAGATCCCACAGAAATTTGGGATAATCTGGGTTGGAAGGGACGTTAAAGGTCACCTAGGCCAACTCTTGACAGCAAGATCCTAAAGATGTTGGACAGGACATGGCTCCAAGCTCATCCACACGGACAATATCTCTGGTTTATGCAATTCCAGACCCTTCCTGACTTCCCTTGGCTGGATCCAAACTTGGCATCTCAGCCCTTGGAGCGAGTGCAAAGGGAACCCGAGTGCAAAATAGAAATCCTCCATCCAAACACATCCCCCTCCTGAAAATCAGGGAAACACACCCAGCGTGAGCAGGGCCCACATTGACTGTTTATTTAACATGCATTCCCCCCCCTCGGGACAGACTCCATCCATTTCACTGGAAAAATCCCTCCCAAATCCCACTGGAAAAATCAGGCAGGCTCCACTCCCCTGAAGCAGGGAAGGAGGCACGAGCAATACAGTGTTATAAAGCTCATCAAAAGTCTAAGTTCTACCAGATTAATTATTTCTAAATCTGCTCAGAAAACACACCCCCAAATCAAGTTAATTCCCAGCACAGGTTCTGCTGCAATTCCAAAGAATATTAATTTGTAGGTCCATTTATTATAGGACCACCCTAAAAGCACTGCAGCGTTTTTATTTCACATATGGGCCTGGAATGAAGCTGATTTCTCCATATTTACCCAGATACAAAATAACATCTGTCCACAGAGCAGATAAAGCTCCAGGCTGGATAACTTCACCCAGATAAATCCCTGCAGAAAGAACCAAACTTAGATCATGCAAAGAGTAAAACCTGAGAATAAATGGAGAGAGAACACCACGAGGACCAGCACTGCCACAGGCTGCAGGGCTGGAATGGTCTTGGATGACCCTGGGACTCTTTTCCAGCCTCAATGATTCCATGAGATCAGGAATGTCATTTATTATCCTCAGCAATGAAATGATGGAGCAGCTGGGCTGGACTGGGAGGCTGTGCCCCAAGAGCAGCACAGGAGAGAAGGCACAAGTTTGGAATCTGCAAAGTCTCTGGCAAAACAAGGATTTGAACCTCACAGAGCACTTCAAACAGCCCCACTGCAGAGACAAACAATGGTGGGGAAAAAAGCAAAGCAAAACCACCCAGAAATGCAAATATTAATGTTGGGTTTTCTTTTTGGGATCATTCTGAAATTGGGATCTACACCTTAAACCTCTGGTTCCTGGCACATGAGCTCAGCTGCTGCCAGAGAGAGCAATCTCTGCCAGCTTCAACATCAAAATAAAATAAAATAGAGCCGTTAGGCTTTTTGCCTATTAGAATTAAACAAATCAGTGTATTGAACTTTAAAGTATATAAAAAAAAGCTCATTCATTTACATAATTTGAAATCTCAGTCACAAAAACCTGACTGAGGAGAGGAAAAAAATACAAATATCAACCTGTGCCCACAGGTCAGGCTGAATTCCTGATCCACCCTCCAAAACCCGTGAGGAGCCTGGGGAGGGACTGCAGCTCCCAGCCCTGTCAGCACACGAGAGGGCAGTGTTCTGTAGGCTCAGCACAAACCCATCCCGAGCTCCTGGAAATCCATCCCTGGGCTCAGCCCGGGCAGCCAGAGCCGCTCTGGAGAATCCCAGGTGGAGCCAGAAGAGAATGGAATCAGCATCCCAAACTCCTCCAGGACATCCTTCCCTGCCCAGCAGCACCAATATTTGGGCAGGCAATGACGATAATTAAGGCACTTTTTTCATCCAAATTACCAAAGGTCTCATTTTGCCAGCATTATGAGACAGGAGCTGACTCAGGGCAAAGTTTTTTGTTTGGCTTTTTTTTTTTTTTTTTTTTTTTTTTTTTTTTTTTTTTTTTTTTTTTGCTAGGGGCATAAATCAGGTATGATGAAGATTCCACAGGGCCTAAAAACATTCAGGAGACTCCCCAGCTCCAATCCATGAGGGGAAAGTTATTCACATTTATTCAAAACGTTTAAACCAAATATTTAAGGTTTAAACAAACTGATCAATAAACTCAGCCCTGCAAGAGAGGAGCCCATTCAGGACAAGGTTTTTTTGCTGCTGGCACCTGCACTGGATAAGTCAGGTGGGATGGAGATTTCACATGGCATAAAAAGCTTCAGGAGACTCCCATGTCCAACCCAGGAGGGAGAATTCCTTCAGATTTAGCCCGGTATTTAATGTTTAAACAAATGAACCCAAAAAAATGGTTTAAATCCACTGGAAAGTAACTGGTTGGAAATTCAAGTGACACTCCAGGGCCTCCAATTTGTGATTCTGAGAGGTGCCAACACTTCAGGAGCAGATGGGAGAGGAAAAGTTTAGGGTTTTGGTTTTTTTTTTTTTTGCCAAAAAAGCAAATTAACAAGCAGATGTAAGAGAGCTCCCAAGTCCCACAGAGCTGAAGCTGCCCCAGACTAAACCCTGCTGAAATCTGCTCCTTTCAGTAATTCCAGATCCACCTTGTGCCACCACGGGCTGCCACACTTGTCACCTCCCCTGCCCTCTGAGCCCACAATCCTGGTGCTCCCCACACCCTCCCTGCTCCTGCAGCTGCCCCAGGCTCAGGGAGCAGCACACAAATAATGAAATGATTTCAGACACGCTCAGCCCCTCCTGTCAAGCCCCTGTGTTTCTCCTGCAGCACGTGTTGACAGATGCCACATTCCTGCTGCTGCAGGGCTCCTGGGGAAGCACAGGCAGACTGGAACAGGAGGAAGGCAGGAAATTGCTCTGTTTGGGATAAAAAGAAACGTCTGCACTGCTCCTCCGAGGACAACAATGCTCCCACTGAGGCACAGGGAGCTGGGCCTCCACATTCGATTTCCTGCCCCCCAGAGCTGCTGATTCCCCTCCCATTCCCATGAAAGCTTTTCAAATCTTGCAGCTAAGTGGCCAAAAAAATTGATCAGTCCAGTCAGCCTGGCTGCTTTTTGGGGGCTTTTTCCTCTTTCTGGGCTGGATGTTGTTTGGAATTGGGCATCACAAGCTCACTGTGGCAGCCTGGCACTGCCACCCCAGGGGCCACCGCCCTCTGCCACCCCAGAGGCCACAGCCAGCTCAGGGCAAACCCAGGAACCACTCAGCCACTTTTTGGTTTTTCAGAACATCCCCAAAAACCACTCAGCCACTCCTTGGTTTTTTCAGGACACTCCCAGGAATGACTTTGCCACTTTTTATTCCACAGAACAACTCCAGGAACCCCTCAGCCACTTTTCCATTTTCCAGGACATCCCCAGGAACTGCTTTGCCCCAAAGAAGCTTCACAGCTGAATAAATCTTGTGATTAAATCCCTCCTGCAAGTTCTGATGGTCCTGGGGAGGCTTCTCCCAACTCCCACAGCCTGGAGATGCTGCCAGGCCAGCAGAGCCGTGTCCCCAAGGCCACGGTGCACTCCTGGAACACCAATCCTTTGTCCTCAGGCAGCCTGGGAACCTCCTGAGCTCCTCACAGGACTCAGGAGCTCATCCCTGAGGGATATTCATTCTCCCAATCCCACCCTTAGCTGTGTTTCACGGGGATCTTGGGACAGCTCTGAACCTGATTTTTCACGGTGCTCTGCTCCTCCTGTGCCAAAGAAAGGCCAGAGCAGCTGAATCCCAACAATCCCATCCACAATGGACACTGTTTACATTCCAGGGGACGACCAGAGGTGTTTTCTTTCCAGCTCAACCAACAACAAAAACAGGGGGAGCACCCCCAGACTCCTCATCCCGAGTCATGAGCTCGACACCCACAGGAGAGGCAGCAACTCCTCAGCCTCCCTCAATCCCATCCCAACGGGATCACATGGAGAACATTATTTACCTGCTCTGGGAGGCACTTCAGCCCTGGTCTGGAAGCAATTCAGTACAACACAGCTCATTAAACTCGCTCAGGTTCATGATTAAAGAAGCAAAATGGAATTGGACTGAAAGGCAGGACAGGCATGGCACAGCCTGGAGGAAAAATGGGATTTCAGGGAGAACAGAATCCTGGGATCAACCCCCCAGCACAGGATTAGAATAAGAACTGATCACCAGTCACACAGCTGACCTGGAAGTATTTTTTTTTTCCCCTGGTTCTGCTACACAAAATCAAATATTTGCTTTCCCCAAATTATTTATTTTCAGAAGTGAACAAAAGGGGTTTAAGGGGGGGGATTTATCACCACCCTCTGTCTCAGATGTCTGTCCTGATGGAACTCTGAACAGGACAAATGGTATGGTACCTGTGGAGATGTCTGGAGATAAATCAGATTGCAAGAAAAACAAGGAAAAGGAGACTCAGAGTTTCCTTGTCCCTAAAATCCACTGCTCATTTCAGAGCAAGGTACCAAACCACCCTCAACTCCAAAAATTCCTAATTCAAAAATACCTAAAAACATCCAACTACCAACTGCTTTCCTCGACCAGTCTGTCCTCTAAATATGATTTTGTGATGTCTAATGAGAGAAAACTCGTTAGAGTCATGAGCATTGTCAACTCCAAGAACTTCACTCCCTTGAGGGACACAGGAGCCAGCACCTCCTGCTGGGACACTCCAGCCAGCAAGGACCTTCCTGTGGCTCCAAGCCTCAATCTCCTGTAAATCTCCAGGAACAACAATCCCTTCCTCTGGAATACAAGAGGATTTTCAAGTGCATTTCTTCACAAAGCTGTGAGTCCTGAAGGGACCACAAACTCATCTGTGCTGACCTCCTGCACCACCCCAACAATCCTATTTCCCCATTCACCCAACTCCATAAAACCCCAAAACTACATAAAATCCTAAACCTGGGGTCCTGCCTGAGCACCCTCCCCTGCAGGCCTGGCTTGAGGAGCAGCAGGGGACAGCAAATCCTCTGTGTCCTTCCATCACAAACGCTGGGCCGTGGCCAAGGCAGAACGTGCTGGGGTTTAGCTTCCAGCTTGGATTCTCACTCTATCTTATCCTTTTGTTTCCAAAGTTTTCTCTTTCAAAACGATCCCAGTGCGTAAATACCAAGTCACTCCATTTATTTCAGTTTTTTCTTCAGAAATGCAGTAGACTAAGAGTTTTTCAATCTCTTGCTCTCATTTTTTTTTAGCCCTTTTTAATACTAACTTCTACTTTTTGACATCCTTTGGAAAAGAAAAACAGGACCAATCCCCCATGGTTTGGTGAGGGACACGAGGCTGCCCTTCACACCCATCCCAGCACCCACTGACCCTGCCCTTCCCAAAGGCGTTATTCCCTTGGCAGTGCCATCGGGAGCTTCAATCCCAGCCCCAGCTGCATCCAAGCCCATTTCACCTCTGTGAAAGCTCCCAGAGCACAGCTCCTCCATCACCACCCTGTGCTTCCCAGCCAAGGCTGAGCCGTGCACAGCTCCAGCAGCAGGAATTTTATCAGGACTCGGGATCGCCGATGAGGGGATGGAACAAGAGCGGGCCAAGCTCACAGAGCCCAAGCACCAACCTCCCTGATGAGGAATATTTTTATTTCAGATGTCTCAGCCAGAATTGGATCCCTTTGGTGTGGCTTCAGCCCGTAAAACACTAATTGCTCTCCTCAGATACACGGCCAGCCCTCCAGAAAAACACCCGGCTTTATTCCAGCTACCTTTGTCAAGCAAATCCTTCAAGGATGAGGCAACTTTTGCTTGACCTCCATTTCAGAAGTGTCCACCAGAGCCCATATTTGTTTCCAGAACCACAACTGGAACAGTTTATTGGGCCTTTCTCCTCCCCTGAAGGAAAAGAGAGCCATCAAGGGATGCTTTACTCAGCTGTGAAGTCCAAGCCGAGCACTGAAGCCACAGCTGCTTTTCCCAGTGTTTTCCAAGGAGAGAAGCAGGAAAACACAAAATTATCCATCAGTGCAGGGCACAGGGAGCAGAGAATTTGGGAGCAACCATCACTCAGGAGCAGCTCTCCAGGAGCACAGGCATTAAGTGGGAATTGCTAAATAACATCCTCACGTTTCCCAAACAAAGAACCCTCAGGTCCTTTATCCAGCAAATCCGGCTCTTAGGCCGAGTCACAACAATCCATAAAACTGACTCGGAGCCTTCCTGCAGCTCTGAGGAAGAGGCTGAGCAGGCAAAGCCGAGTCACCACAGACAGAAACGCGTTACTCCAGTGAGAAACGAGTTACCACGAGTCAGGGCTACCACTGCCACCCCATTACTCAAGCCAGGCCAGCTGCTTTCATTCCCACCCAGCCTCAACCATCAAAGGCTCCGACAAATCCCGACTCTTCCCAACTCTCTTGCCCACCCAACAGCTATAAACATCCAGCGAGCCTCTCTGGTGAGTAATGGGAACAGAATCTGCTCCGTGGCCGCGCGAGCGCTCGCCGGGGCTCTCTGGTGGATTTGGCCTCGCGCAAGCGTGCAACGTGATGTGATTTCCCACAAATGTTCCTGCCAGCGGGATTCTGCGCTCATCCTGAGCGGCTGGGGAATAAACAGAGGAGCAAAAAACACCAGCAAAGCACAGCAGTGGGTTTGGGACTGAAAAATATCCGTGGAGGATGAGGACGTGATGGGAGCGGGGCCGATGCACGGGATCGGCTTCTCCACGTTGGGAAAGAGGGAGAATTGGCCTTGATTCCCTCTCTACTTCTACAGCCTCATTTAGAAGAGGAAGCAGAGGTAACAATTCATAAACCAATAAAACCCCATCTGAAAACCATCCCAGAAATTGGTCAAGCACTTCCCAGTTTGCCTCGGGCGCTGCGGTGCCGGCACATGCCAGAACTGCGAGGTGATGAAACGGGCGGGAGGCTGGGGCTGACAGGAGCATGAAAGGATTTCAGACACTCGAGCCACGGGGATGGCTCGGGTCACACATGGGGCTGCTCCTCCTGACAGGCTCCATCTGGGATCAGGAACAGCTGGGAAGAGGATTGAGTTACACAAGCGTGGGGAGAGCACAACCAGCGCGGCGGAGACGCCCAGGTGCTCATCCGGCCTCACCACGTGCTCCAGGATAAAGATCCTGGGTTTTCCAAGGCCTCCATGAACCTCTCAATTCACTCCACACAACAAAATTCCTGTTTCCAAGGGCCCTCACCATGAGCTTTGGGAACACCTGGAATAAAATTCCCAGGTTTTTCAAGGCCTCCATGAACCTTGATTCACCCTGCACAACACTATCTCTGTTTTCAAGGGCCCTCACCACATTATCCAGGAACAACTGGGAATAAAGACCTTGGGTTTTCCAAGGCCTCCAAGAATCTCAATTCTCTCTGCACAATATCCCTGTTTCCAAGGGTCCCATCACCTCTTCCTGCAATTAAAATCTGAGATGCCAGTGAGCAAAATACAGAGCCCAGACCTCCAGAAGAAAAACTCAAATCCAAGCACAGCACAAATATTCCAGCATTAAAACCTTTGGAATTGGCATTCAACGGGAAAACGGCGCAGAAATGCAAAGAAAGAAATGCAGTACCTGGTGCAGGTGTTCAGGAGGTGAATTCCCACAGTGTGGAGTCAATAATCCTGCCTGGAAAAAGAGAGAAGGAAAATTAATATTCTGTTAAAATGTAAAATAAAGATCTTTTCTAATTGAGCAAAATAAAGATAATTAACTCATTAAAGCTGCCAACACTTAGATTTATTGATTAAGTAGAAGAGACTTTGGGGTTGTATTTTTCTTTACAGCAGGAACTTCTGATAATAACAACTTTGAATTATAATTAATGATCATTAATAATTATTAATAATTCTGCCTCCTTTCATTCTCCAAAAATAGTTCATTCTAACAAATAAAAGGCCTGGAAGAAAAATCTGGAACAGTCTCAAAGGAATCCTTTCATATGGACAGGTTCCTTCAGCTGCTGATTCATTCCAGCACCAAATCAGGGAATTTTTTGGGAGTACAAATATTAGGAATGGCCACACATCCCATTTACTCCACAGAACTCTAGAAAAAACCTTTAGGAAAGACCATTTTATTTTGATTTTCTGCATTAATAAAATAAAATTAACAGTTAAACACCTAAAACTTCAGGATATGCTTGGCCTCAATGATCTAAAAGATCTTTTCCAATCTCAATGATTCTGTAATTCCATGACTGCCATTCTCCATTGGCACTGATGGCTAAACAACCAACCAGATTCATTAGAGCAGCAAGAACAAGGTCCAAAATCCAAGTGCCACTAAAATCCCAATAAATCCTCATCCATTGGAGCCAACCTTGACTTTTCCCACCTCTGAAGTGAGGGGACACATCCCTGGGAGTGTCCCAGGCCAGGCTGGACAGGGCTTGGAGCAGCCTGGGATGGTGGAAGGTGTCCCTGCCCATGGCAGGGGTGGGACTGGAGGAGTTTTAAGGTCCCTTCCCACCCAACCCATTCCATGATCTCACCCAGAGAATCCACAGCTCTTGGGAAAGGAGCCAAAATCCCCCTCCATTCCTCCATTTATGACAAAGCCATGATTTTTTGGAAACAACTCCCGATTTCTGAGCGTTCAGGGCTGGCAGAGCTGCAAATCCTTCGGACTCAGAGCATCCATGGGGGAATCCCCAGCTGACCTTTGCTCCACACCCACTCAGGGAACACTGAGGGAAGGGCAGCTCCCACCAGGATCACAGACACATCCAGAGGGGAACGTGCCTCCCTGGCCCTGCTGACCACCAGGGAATTCCCTGTCAGAGCAACCACTGCAAAGCTGTTGCACAACAAACAACAAAAAGTGTCCCATGAAATCATGGCCAGGGCTTGGAATGCTCCAAGGAATGCTCAGGATATAAATATTTATTATGGGCCTTGATGAACTGCAGCCCTGCACTAATGAAAGCAAGGCTGGAGAAATGGGCCCGGGCTGTCCTTTGCCCAAAAGGAGGAGGATTGGAGTGAAAATATTCCTGCTCCATGAAACAATTCCAGCTCCATGGCAGGGCCAGCACACACGGCACATCAACAGCAGGGAATCTCACCCTGGAGCTGCAGAGGGAGCTCGGCCAAGGCAGGGCCCAGGTGTGCAGATGTCACCAGAACACCTGGACTGGGCTAATCCCAAACTCAGCTGGGATTCCAATCCCATTTCCCTTGGTTTGAACATTGGCCAGGGCACAGACAGGGAGGAAAATCCTTCTGGGAAGGGGGGATGGCACCCAGGAGGTGAGCACAGGGACCCCTCCTGCACCGGGGTCAGCAGGGGATGCTTCCCTTCTGCTCAGGTGAGGCCCCACAGGAGCTCCAGCTCTGGAACTCCAACATCAGGACATGGAGCTGCTGGGGTGAGTCCAGAGGAGGCGCTCTGAGGGCTGGAGCCCCTCTGGAGCCAGGCTGGGAGAGCTGGGGGTGCTCAGCTGGTCCAGGGAGAGCTCAGAGCCCTGCCAGGGCCTGAAGGGGCTCCAGGAGAGCTGGGGAGGGACTGGGGACAAGGGATGGAGGGACAGGACACAGGGAATGGCTCCCACTGCCAGAGGGCAGGGATAAAAGGGATATTGGGAATTAGGAATTGTTCTCTGTGAGGACGGCAGGCCCTGGCACAGGTGCCCAGAGCAGCTGTGGCCGCCCCTGGATCCCTGGCACTGTCCAAGGCCAGGCTGGACAGGGCTTGGAACAGCCTGGGATAGTGGAAAGTTGGGAATCCTCATGGCAGGAGTTGGACTTGAGGACCTTCAGAGATCCCTTCCCACCCAACCCATTCCACGTTTCAGCCATTGGGGATCCCCTGATCAAGCCCACAATAATTCCCATGCCTGATTTTTCACCCCAGTTCCAGGATGGGGCGGTGGCACCTTCAGGAAGCCAAACCCCACCCCAGGGCTCTGGAAGCACTGGGAGACTCCTGAGAGCAGGAATTCCAGCTGTGAGCAGCACCAACCCTCAGCTCCTTCTGCAAACCCACCCAGGGAACTCTTGCAGACATCCTGCTCTTCCCAGCCTGTCCAAAGTTATTCCAGGAATTCCATAAAAATGCTTTTCCCATGGCATTGCACCCCCCTCCAAAAACAACCTAGACAGGAGATGTCTGCCTTGAACACACAGGGACTTCAAAGAGGAAAAGCTGCTCATCCCAGCAAATATCTGCTCCAGCTCCTGCCTGCAGAGCCTTCCAGGTGTCTGATAAACTCCTGGATTCTCCCAGCCATTCCCAGCTGGATGATAAAGCTCCTCCTCAACTCCTCCAAAAGGACCAGGGAGTGAGATCAGAGAAAAAAACCAACCCAACCCTGTGGCAGCAGGTCTGGCCACGACGGCTTTCCAAGGAAATCAAAGCTCCCTGCACATTCCACGTGCTCTGGATCCACTCTGGGAACAGATCAAAGCCACATTTAGTGGAGCTCCACCTCAGCCCCTCCAGCACGATCTGGGTCAGCGCGATCCCCCGGGAACGCCGCGCTGCCGAAGGGATTTAGGGATTTTGGATCGAGGCAGTGTTTCATAGAGCAGCTGGCAGGCACCACCTCGCACAGCTCCATCCTCTCCCAAAGCCTCTCCCACGAGCCAAGAGTTGGGAAAGGCTTTGAGCCCCTTGGAAAAACAAGGCAGTGCCCTTCTCCACAGGGAAGGCAGGAGAACGGGATCACCCCTGGCACCAGCACTGCCCCAGGGCTCCTCTCCCTGCTGGGCTGGGACATTCCAGCCCCTCCAGGTCCCACAGGGGGCTGCAGATCCAGCTGTGCTCCCACCAGCCCTGTTTCAGACAGGCAGTCAGGCACAGGAAGTTTTCTGTGGCGCTGGATTTAAGCAGGACCATCTTTGCTGGCTGGGAGTGAAGCTTTTCATCCCAGATTTTTTGGGATTAGGGCTCAGGACATGGCTCCTCTTGGCTGCAGGGAAGGAACTTGATGCTTTCTGCCCAAACAATCCAGAGGGACTGGGATTAATTCTGACAAGATTTGGTGGAACAGAATCCCAGGTCCAGCATGATCCCTCAGCTGCCCCCAGAGGGATGGAGGGAGCAGAGTGCTGGGAGGGGGAGCCTTTGCTGTCCAAACCCTCATGTTCTGACTCCATTCCACTCAAAAAAGGGAAAAAAACTCCAACACCAAAGGAACAAACCCTCAGCCTTCAAGGTCTTGTTTTCATTCCTGGGTGGAACTCAACCACTCCAGGTACAAAACCCAGATTTGATTTTTTTTCTTTTTTTCTTTTTAACTTTCTCTCCACCAGAATTCCCATCCCAAGGCCCAGGTGGAGCTCCCAGCAGGAGGGATCCCAGAGGCAGGAAGGGTCTGGAGCCCTCCAGCCCTAGGGATGAGTTACCTGTTTCCCACAGGGATATAAACCCCTCTGATTCTGAAGACAATTCCTGAATTTTAGCCTCCAGAGAGACAAAAGAATTCCAGCATAAGCTGTGCTCTCTTCCTGCAGCTTCACCTGGGATCCAGCTCCATCCCATCCCCTCCCTCTCCCAGGGCCAGAGGTTTTGGGGTGGATTTGGGAAGGTGCAGGTTGGGACCCTGGGGTGGTCCTGCCCGTGCCACAGCAGCTGTGGGACCTGGGGCAGGAAGATGGGGATGGGGAGGGGAGAGAAGGACAATATTCCCTGATTTCAGAAATCTTATGGCAGCTGGGAGTGTAAATTGGTAAATTCCGCCATTTCAAAAGTGTGGCTTTTAAATCCCTCCAGGAATGGGAACTCCACCACTGCCCTGGGCAGCTGTGCCAGCCTGGCCAACCCTTCTGGGCAAGAATTTACCCCAAAATCCAACCTAAACCTCCCCTGGCACAACCTGGGGCAGGCTCCTCTTGTCCTGACCCTGTTTGCTGGGAGCAGAGCCTGACTGAGGGGAAATTTCACCTCGTGTGAGGCAGAAAACAAATCCTGAAGGAGAATCTCCCCCCAGCCCACCAAAACCAAGGATTGAGTGGCTGCACCCACATTCCCACCCTGCATTTAGCAAACTTTGCCCATTTGCATCATTCCATGCCCATTTTGCTGGGTTTATTCCACATATCTCTGATCCAGGATCTCCTCCAGAGCCTGCAGTGTCCCTGGATGAGCCATTATCTCCAAACCCAAATAAAGGACATTTTTAGGCCAGGCCATTGCATGGGAAAGATGCACTTTGAGTGAACAGCTTGAATTAACGAGCCAGTAAAACTTAAATCGACCTTTTTTGTAGTTCTTGGCATTAAAGGGAGCATCAAACTTCCCTTTTTTTGTTGGAATGGCAGAAATGGGTGAATGGAGCTCAGTTATGGTATCAAGTGATGCATTTCAGGTTTGCTGTCAAACAAACAGAGATAAAACCCCCTTTTCTCTGGCAGAGCCTTTTACCGACTGATAACCAGGGTAATTAGATTTTAACTGGGCTGCCCACAAAGAACCAGCATTCCAAGCATCCCCTGCTTCCTTCCCAGCTCAAAAAGCTCTGCAGGGAGGAGCAGGAAAAAAGGAGGAACCATTAAAGCCCCATTTCAACAGAATCCTTGTGTTTCTCAGAGCAAGGCCATTAAAAGATGCACTGATACCTCCAGGATTGGGTTCCTCCATTTGGGGAAAATGGGATGTTCATTTATCAGGGCTGTGCTGCAACCTGATCCTAACTCAAACCCATTTATTGCCACATTTGCTCCGGCTGAGCCCGGGATGCTGAGCCAGCTGTGCTGCAGATGTGCTGCTCCTGCACCCCTGGCAGTGCCCACGCTGCCCCCCTGGGTTTCTGGGGACCCTTCCTGCACATCCCAGGGGAAATCTGCTCTCAGCAGGGAGAAATGGAGCTCAGTTTGGAAAAGCTGCCAGGACCTGGATGCACAGAGGATGAGCCAGGTCCTGCTCCAGCCTGGTCCCTGCTCCTCCCCACCTTTCCAGCCCTGCATTCTCCACCTGTCTCCCTGAGATCCCCAAGCACTCCAGCTGTCAATAAATTCATTTTTCAGCTTCCAGCGATGGCACTGCACCCTCCCAGCCAAGGCTGAGCTTAAATCCTGGGCCCACTTCACTCAGAACACCCAACCCAGCAGTGCCACCCCGAGCAGCGACATCGGCCCTCCCTCGGGGACAGCATTCCCAATCTGCCTCCAGCACCAAAGTCCTTCACTAAACACGAGAGTTTTACTTTCTTCCCCCCTCAAAATTTATTTTTTCTTTTCAGTTAGGAAGGAAATGGGTGCCTTGGGATAAAGGAGCAGAATTTTCCAGTTAGGAAAACAAACCAGCCCAGCCATTCCCACTTCCTAAAGCAGGTGACAACCATGGAGACATCAGCTCCTGCTCCCCCTTCCCACAGCTCCCCATCCCACTTTCCTCCAGGGCTAATTCCCAAATCTGTGCCCTCTCCCCACCAGCAGCCCCTGGAGGAACAGGAAAGGATTTCCTGATAAAACACTTGATTTTTTTCCCTAGGAAAAGGACAGATACAAGCACTTGCTGCAGAGGTTCAAGAGTGCAGCCAAAAACCCCAGGACCTCTATATCAGGTTTATAAAGCTCTTCAAACACCTGACAGGTGAAGGCAAGCCCGGAACTGAATCAGAGGCTCTCAAAAAAAAAAAAAAAAAAAAAAAAAAAAAAAAAAAATTAAAAGAAATTTTAAGAGCCCAGCTCAGCTGCTCTTTAATCCCAGAAATATTGAGAGCCTGTGGACACAGAAAGGAGCTTTAACGCTCTCCAGGTATCCAATATTCCACTTCCAGGCAGGCGGGATGGATTTATTCCCAGACTGAATCAGATCACAGCAGACCCCAGGGAAGCAGATCGGGGCCTCCCCGTGCCCGATCCAAGGATGAAACGCAGACAGGGAAACGCCTGGATCCGGTGTTCCACCCCCCTTTCCTCCTTCCACTCCTGACAATTCCCCCGGAGAGGATTCCCGGATCCCGAACAGGCTCCCCGGGCAGGCTCGTGGCCGTTTTTCCCTAATTAGCCCCAAAGCGGCGGCACCTGCGCAGCCCGGGGGGTTAATTAATTACTTAATGAGCTGGGCGGGGCCGGCTGCTGATGAGCCCAAGTGATTGCAGCTGGGAGCAGGGGAAGGAAAGTAAAAGCGACTTTCAAACAAAAGGGAGGAAAACCGTCCCAGCATCGCCTCCCAAGCCCGTTACATCCCTGAAAATCTCCCAAGGTTTTGGCTCAGCCCCAGCGCTGCTTTTCCTGCACAATTCACAAGTTCCTCGCTCCGGAGGGAGCACAAAGCGCTTTTGTTCCCCTTTTCCAGATGTGAGGAGCGGGGAAAGCTGGGGCAGGGCAGGGTGGCAGAGCCGGGGATGGGGCCACCCCTGCGCCCCCCAAAATTCCAGCGTGCAGGGGGAGCATCCAACCAAACCCAGCCGTATCCAGAGAGCAGGGAGGGTTTGAATTTGGGGGTTTATTGCAACAACAATAATAAAAAAAAAAAAGAGGATTTTTAGCGGCAGAATGTTGTGTTGTTCCAAAGGGGAGCAGAGACACCCTAAAATTCGGATTTCAGGGACACTGCAGGCAGAGCTCATGGGACACAAGGAGAGGAATAAAAGAGGAAAACAGCAAAACCCAGCACGATAAAAATCAAATATTCATTACAGCTAAAATTGGTTTAAAAAATGGAATTATGAGAAATAACAGCCATACCTGGGGGTGCCAGCGGAGCGCAGGAGCAACAGGGATGAGGTTTGGGACAAATGGAGAGGAAAACAGAGCGGGGCAGGGAATATCCCTGAAGCAGGAATGGTTTCCATATCCTGAGCCTTCCCAGCCCCAGGGCTGAGGGGCTGGCACCAAATCCTGCTCCGAGGAGAGGGGAAGGAGCAGGACCAGCTTTGCATCCCAGACAGCTCCGAGCGGGAGCCCAGGGCGCAGCTCAGCCGCCCTCCCGCACATCCCAGGAAATCCCGATCTCTTCAACTCCAACCGGGCGGTTTGGGGACACAGAGGGGACAGAGACCTCACTGACCCACTGGGGACACAGAGGGGACACGGACCCCACTGCGGACACCGACCTCACTTCTCACTCCGGCGCTGGAAGATGCCCGGGGTTCCAAAAGAGGCGACAAAATTTCTATGGCGCCTCATTCCCAAAATCCAGGCGGCCACCAAGACCTTCGCAGCCTCCACAGGAAGGGGAAAATCCTCCTCTAATTCACTTATTGTCCATAAAAAAAAAAAAAACAACCTCAAAAACGAGGAATAAACGCCAGCTCCCTGCAGCACCTCCACCAAGAGCTCACCCCGGCACGGAACCAGAATTTATGGGCGGCTTCAACCCCGCTGCCAGGTGGATTGAAGGTGGCAAAATGGGATGGGCGGGGCTCTCGAACCCCAGTAACCACCTCTCTGATCCCAGTAACCACCTCTCCCACCCCAGTAATCACCCACAGCTGCTCCCGGGCGCTGATGGCCCCACCTGGGCAGCGCTGGGCACCCCGGGAAGGGCACCGGAGCTCCCACCCCTGTGGATCCCTCTCCTCAGAGCCCTTCCAGGAGCTGTTCTGTCTCTCCACGCCTGGATTCCTTCCTCAGGGAGCCTGAGCAGCCCAAGGGATGCTCAGCTCCTGCCTCGTGCTTGCACGGAGAATCCCCCCAGAGGCAGCTGCTGGCTGGGATTATCCCGTTTTCCAGGGGTTTTCTCCAAAAGAAGGGGAAAAGGATCATCCCATCTCATCCCACCCTGCCATGGCAGGGACACCTCCCACTGTCCCAGGCTGCTCCAAGCCCCAATGTCCAACCTGGTCCTGGACACTTCAGGGATCCAGGGGCAGCCACAGCTTCTCTGGGAATTCCATCCCAGGGCTCCCCAGTCTCCCAGGGGAGGATTCCATCCCAAAATCCCACCTAGCCCTGCCCCTGGCAGTGGGAAGCCATTCCAGCTGTCAAATCCTCGTTTTTCTCCCCACGGCCACACCTTTGTCCCTGGATTTGTTGTGTCCTTCCCACCTCTCCCAAAATAATCTTATTTTTTTCCACTTGGAATTTATTTCTAGCCCTGACATTCCTTTCATCCAAGCAGGCAGCAAACATTTCAGGATATTTCTCTTCCTTCAGCAGCCTGGCTGTGACCTCACACGGTGTGGAATTGGAGAATTCCAGGCTGGTTGGGGTTGGGAAAGACCTTAAAACTCATCCCATTCCATGGGCAGGGACACCTGCCACCATCCCAGGTTGCTCCAAGCCCTGCCCTGGACATAAATTTGGAGTAAACTTGTTGAAATCCAGGGATTTCATGGGGATAAAAGTAACACCACTCATTCCAGCAGAGAATATTCCTATGGATTGTCCCAGCTGCAGTCTTCACTCACAGGGAACTTGAGCTCCTCATTTCTGTGCTGGGAGGCTGACTGGGCTCTGTAAAATCTGCCCCAACTGAGGGAAATGGCATTTCCAGCATCCACAGGTTTGTCTGGAATGTTGTTGGATAAAGTTACAAAACACAACCTGCTCTGCAACCAAAAGTTTGGAGAGAAAGTTCCAAACAGAGAAAATACAATTTTTTAAAATGTGTGAACAGCTTCACCTCGCAGTGCCACGGATTGTGCTGATTGTGTGACAAGAATTCCAAGGGAATTCCATGGAAAAATGGATCCAAACCATCCCACTCCCAACTTCCNAGAGAAAGTTCCAAACAGAGGAAATACAATTTTTTTACGTGTGAACAGCTTCACCTCACAGTGCCACAGATTGTGCTAATTGTGTGACAAGAATTCCGAGGGAATTCCATGGAAAAATGGATCCAAACCATCCCACTCCCAACTTCCCAGCAGTGCCCTCAACCTTCCAGCCCGGCTGCCTCCTTGGAGAATTCCCAACCTGTCCCTGTCGTGAGGGTTTTCCTTGGATCAGCTGTGGCAGAATTGAAAGGAGGAGAGCAGAAAGGTGAGCTGGAAGAGGAGAAGAAAAGAATTTTTCAGGGATTTTCCAAGCTCCAAAGGCTCCAGAGCTCTGCCCATCCACATCCCAGTGACTTCTCCCAGTCCATCCCAGTTTAACCACCCTGGAAGTGCCCTGGGGGCTCTGCCTCATTCCCCCTCTCCCTTCCAGGTAAAAATCACTCTGTGGGATGCCAAAGCTCTGGTGTGGATCCACCTTCCCCTCCACCCTCGGGAACAGCCAGGGATCCATCAGCAGTGGGAGGCAGGAGATGAAATACCCTGCTGGAAGTTTGGGAAGGAGGAGAAGCGGGATAGCAGCAACTGCTGAGGATTTCTGCCAGCTCTGGAGCCTGCAGAGGTGAGAAAACAGAACAAACAGCAAAGGGAGGAGCTCCGATGTGAGAACAAAACCGGGCTGGGGGAGATTTCCAATTCCATCTGCCCTTGGATAAAGACAGATAATGAAATCCCCCTGAAATGAGGAAAATATTTCCAACGTGATGGAAAAGCTGTTAGCAGGGGGCAGCAGCTCCAGGGGTTTTATCTCCCTCGCCAGGACAAAGGTTCATTAATCATCTGGCACTGCTTTATGCACCCAATCTTATCTTCCCAAAGCTCCCCGTGCTCCCCTTCCAGGACATCCTGGAGCAGCACTGGAATATTGATTCTTGTTCTTGTATCCACGTTCTCCTCTGGAATTGCTGCTTTATTCAGGGAATTGGGGACCTTGGCATGGTTCTGCCCCAAAATGCAGCACAGCATTTGGGATAAGGACTGGAAAATCCTTTTAATAATGAGCAAAAAATCACAGAATCATGGAATGGTGGGAAGGGACCTTAAAGCTCATCCCAGCCCTGCCTGGGACACCTTCCGCTGTCCCAGGGTGCTCCAAGCCCATCCAGCCTGGCCTGGAACACTTCCAGGGATGAGGAATCCACAGCTTTTTTAGGCCAGGTGTAAAAATCAGGACCTGCAGGAAGGTGGGATGTAAGGCCACAGGTAGGAACGAAGCCAGAACTGCCCCAAATCCCTTCTCTCTTGGGAAGGTGCTGCCAGACCTTTGGAGAACACAGCTGGTGGAGACCCTGATCCTTCCTTAGCTCTGGAAAAAGGGGAATAGTCATCTGCCTCTCCTGGCTCAGCAGATGAGATTCCCCAGCCATCAGCTGTTGTTTTTTATAATTTTTCCTGAATCTCTTGGCAAGAGATTCCCTTCCCTGACATCCTAAACAGGGGCTGTGCTCGTGCCTGGGTTGGGAGCAGGCACAGGAAGCTGATTTTGAGGAATCTCAGCTGGGGAAAGCCCAAATCCCAATTTCCCATCAACCAACCAAGCACTTAAGCCTGGCTGACACCACAGAGGAGCTGCTGAGCTCTGGGCTCAGCTTAACCTCTGTCAAACCACCCTGAGAGCGCTCCCAGCAGCTTCCCACCGGGAATTGTTGTTTAATTCCAGCTGGGAGCGGCACCGGCCGTGGCCATCCCTGGGGAAGGGCTCCGGGCTGGGGGTCACAGCCAGGAGCGGCCAACGGGATCCAGGGATGGAATCCCACCAGGAGCAGTGGGATCAGGGCTGGGATGGGCATAGGCTGTGGGGAAAGGGTTAAAAGGAAACCCTCTTTGCCTGATAAATTATTCCTGTGGAAACAGCAAAGGGGTGCTGGGAATGAGCTGAATGGGTGGCAGGGCTGGGAGGTGACCTCCAGAATGATGGTCACCAAAATGATGGTCACCAGACCTTCTGAGCAATCCCAGCAGGAGTTTGAAGCCGTTTTTGGAGCACTGGGGACCCCAGGGTGGGATTGCGATCACTGTTCCATGGGACAGCAGTGGCACCACGTCCCTGCTGGTGTCACCACTCCACTGGGTGTCCACCACTCCACACCCAGAGGTGTCCAGGAGTGACAGGAACCACTGGAATAAAGCAAGGTGGGGATGAGAAATGCCATGTTCCTGCAGGAATGACCTTCCAGGAGGTGGAGCCTGAGGAGCTCTGGAGCCACGGCCGCACTCCTCGCTCCGGCCCGAACTTACGCAATGATTTATTTGCATCCTGCCCGAAAACAAATGGATGTTTTACATATTTATATCATAAGATAAAGTGATCCTGCAGCTGATCAAAGCCAGGGCAGATCTGGAGGCGATTACAGCAAGTGTTTGCTTAACTGAGGTCACGATGCACTCGGAGCGGGCGAGGCTGCGGCTCTGCTCCGCACATGTGAGCGCTCCAGGAAGGTCTGGAGAGGCCCTGGCTCCAAGGGCTGCCTTTCCAAGAGCTCAGGCAAAGCTGAACCTGGATCCTCAGCCCGGCCTTGGGACAAAGGATTGGTCAAGGGGAGCAGCGCTGTGCTGTTCGTGAAATAAAATTGAGTTTCAAGAGGTTTGTGTCCGATGGAAGCTCAGTTTGGCTTCATTGGGAATTCTGGAGAGGTTGAGGGAGCTGAGGGGCTCAGCCTGGAGCACAGGAGGCTCAGGGGGGACCTTGTGGCTCTGCACAGCTCCTGCCAGGAGGGGACAGCCGGGGGGGTCGGGCTCTGCTCCCAGGAACAGGGACAGGAGGAGAGGGAACGGCCTCAGGCTGGGCCAGGGCAGGCTCAGCTGAGACAGCAGCAGGAATTTCCCCATGGAAAGGGGGATCAGGAACTGGAACTGCCCAGGGAGGGTTGGAGTGCCCATCCCTGGAGGTGTCCCAGGAGTTCAGGAGGTGGCACTGAGGGCTCTGGGTGGGGATGGGGCACAGCTGGGTGATCCCGGAGCTCTTTTCCACCCTCAGTGATCCTGATTCCATCATTGTGTGAAATGGGATGAGTCTGTCCAGCAGCTCCTGTGTCCTGGCAGGCCGGGCTGTGACAGGAGGAGCTGGGGCAGAGGACAGGGATGGCAGAGCTGGCACACCCTGGGCTGGCCTTGGAGGGATTGTCCTGGCTGGAATCCGAGGTTACCACTGAACCCCAGAGCTGGGAATGGGCAGAGGATAGAGTGGACGCAGAGTTCCCTCCTGGAAAGCTTTGGCGGGCAGAGGCTACAAGATCCAGGGATGCCCAGTCCAGCCTGGCACTATACTGGGATATACTGGGAATACTGATCCCACCCCTCAAGCTGGGTGTCCAGGAGATTTTCCCAACATCCACCCCCACGGGAAATCCAGGCTGCTGTCCCTGGTGCATTCCCTGCCACTTCACTCAATGGCATCACAGGGAGTTTGATTTCTGCTGCTCCCACCAAAACAGCAAATTTGTGTTCTTACACCAGAGCAGGATTCCAGCACTGCAAGAGCCAAATTCTCACTGAAAACCAGTCAGGAATTTGCCTTCTCCTGATTTTCCAGCCCTGCAAAGCCACGTTGGGACCTTCCCCTCTCTGCACTCAGCACAAACTCCCGTGCAAGGCTCAGGAGACAAATCCAGCCGGGATTTGCCATCCCTGGGATCCCATTCCCGGCCACATCTGGGGCCCTGCCGGCTCCATCCCGGCTCCATCCCGGCTCAGAGCTGCGGGACGGGCACATTCCCCTCGCCTTTAACGGGATGCTGAAACGAAACCCACATCCTTGTGTGCCATCCCCGTTATCCTCGCTCCTGCCGGGAGGGCAGCGCTCCCTGTCCCTCACATTCCCTGCAGCCGGCACATCCCTGATCCGTGCCGGGTGGCCCGGGAGGAGGCTCCCGGTGCCTCCAGCAGCCCGAGCCTCCAGCGCCGAGCCGGGAGATCAGCGGGATGCTGATAAGAGCCTCGCCCAGCTCGTTATCAGCGTGTGCGGGGCGGGATGCTCCGCAGGGAGACTCCCGCAGGCACGGCTGCCTTTGGGGATGCTGCGGCAGCCCAGGAGTTGGGAAACCACAGGAATTTTTGGCGAGGCTTTCCCGTCAGTGCCAGCGGAGGTGACGCCAGGTCAGCGGCTCCGAGCGCTGAACTCAGGGATGCTCCAGCTCTGCTGAGCGTCTCCTCTCCTTTTTCTCCTCTCCTCCTTCTCCTCCCTTCTTTCTCCTCTCCTCTTTTTCATCTCCTCTTTCTCCTCTCCTCCTTCTCCTCCCTTCTTTCTCCTCTCCTCTTTTTCATCTCCTCTTTCTCCTCTCCTCCTTCTCCTCCCTTCTTTCTCCTCTCCTCTTTTTCTTCTCCTCTTTTTCCTCTCCTCCTTCTCCCCCCTTCTTTCTCCTCTCCTCTTTTTGCTCTCCTCTTTCTCCTCTCCTCCTTCTCCTCTCCTCCTNTCTCCTCTCCTCCTTCCCCTCCCCTCCTTCTCCTCCTCTCTTTCTCCTCTCCTCCTTCTCCTCTCCTCCTTCTCCTCCTCTCTTTCTCCTCTCCTCTTTTTCCTCCCCTGTTCCTCTTCCCTGATCTCACAGAATTTTCCCCCCCCATATTTAGTTCTTACACACCACTTTGGAAGAACAGCCAAAGCTCCAGCAGCACCGCCCAGCTCAGCTCACTTGTGTTCAGTGCATTCCCAGCTTCTCATGAACCCCGACTTCTCGAAATTCCTGGGGATTTTCCCCATGAAAATACCCCGTGAAAATGTCACTGGAAAATAGCAAAAGCCTGGAAATGTAACAAAAAAAACCCGAAAAAAACCAAAAACAACAACCAAAAAATAAAAAAACAACAAAAAAACAAACAAACAAAAAAAAAAAACCACAAAAAAAACAAAACCAAAAAAAAACCAAAAAACCCCAAAAAATCCCAAAAAGAACCCAAACCAACCAACTAAACGAACAAAAAACCCCCAAATCAACAACAAAAAAGCTACAGATTTGTCTTTTAGACAGAAATCATCTCAGCAGCTTGAGCAGGTTGGAGCAATCTGAGCACGGGGCAGAGGCTCTGCCATGGAAAAGGGATTATTTGGTCTATAAAGGGATTTTGATACAAAATACGTGAAAGAACCGAGACTTCCTGTAGCCAAATTCCTGCATAAAACATAAAACCGGCCCAGACTTCAAACAGCACCTCAAAAACTTTCCAGCAGATCCATCAGGAGCCGGGTTTTTAAGGAAGCCAAGGGAACCAGGGCTGCCACCCAGCATTTTGCTGATTTTATCTGGGAAATTTCGTGTTTCTCACCACCTACACTCACTAAAAAGTGCTCACCACGAGTTTTAAGGAAATTTCTTTGCTTAAATGGCAGAGGGGGTGAATCCAGGCTGGATTCTGCCAGGACTGGGGAGCAGAGGTGCCACAACCTCCACCCCACTGGACACTCCCCAGATGCTGCTGGTGTTTCCTCAGGTGGACACCAGCTGTGGGAGCAGGATGGAGGCCAGCACGCTCAGCTTCCCCACATCCAGGGCAAACCAGACCTTTTGGGATCTGCCCTTCTGCTGCCAAGCCCTCCCTCACCAGAACATCCCTGAGTTTAAATGATCCCCCAAAAACGCTGCTCCACCAGGACGGAGACAGGATGAAAACGGGGAAATGACCTCCAGATAAAGGGTTCACATCCACTTCCCTCCCAAAAATCCAACCCTCTGGACCAGCCTCCATGCTCTTGGCAAGCCTAATCCTGATTTTCCAAGTGCATTCCCCCAAAGCTCAGCAGAGCCCTCAGCAAAGGGCAGATTTCATCCTCGGTATCAGAGCTTCGGAGCCAACCCTTACCTTCCTGCCAGCAATCAGCTTGATCCCCCAGCTCGGAGCCAAAGGAAAAGGCCACGAGCCCAGGAGGGCCTGGGTGGTTTCAGCTGAGGGGTGAAATCCTGGAGGAGTTTGTTCCCCCTTTGTCTGCACGTGCAGCTCTGGGATCGTTCCAGCACAGTGGGGCTGGTGGGGGCCGGAGCAGATCCCGGCTGTGCACACGGATCTTGATGGATTTTTGGGATGTTTGGGATCCTCCCCAGCTCCTGAAGCCACGTTGGCTCCA
Source organism: Chloropsis cyanopogon (assembly GCA_013400585.1). Taxonomy (NCBI): domain Eukaryota; kingdom Metazoa; phylum Chordata; class Aves; order Passeriformes; family Irenidae; genus Chloropsis; species Chloropsis cyanopogon. Next base: position 117,327 of record WEZZ01003989.1, read on the forward strand.
GGGCTGGCTGGGCCAGAGGACAGGGATGAAATAATCTTTGGATTTGCTCAGCAGGAGCAGCGGGGGTTCAGTGGGGGGGCTTGGGAAGGAGATGGAAGAGCCTTTGCCCCATTCCAGGCTGCAGAAATGGTTCCCAGCCCATTCCCATCTGGGAAACCTGGACAGAACCCTCTGCTCAAAGCTTTGGGATGGGAGGGGCCTCAAAGCTCATCTTGTTCCAACCCTGACACCTTCCACCACCCCAGGGTGCTCCATGCCCCATCCAGCCTGGCCTCGGGCACTGCCAGGGATGGGGTTTGTGCCCTGCTCAAGATGGGGAAGTGCCACAGGAATGCTGGAGCAGCGCCAAGAGAAGTTTCCAAGCCCGCCCTAAAGCCCCAGGCCTGCTGTGCCCTGCGAGGGAAGATTTTGGGAATTGTTTCCAGCAGGTTTCTGGCAGCTCCTCGGCTGCCAGCACCAGTCCCAAACTGGTTTGCAGGAAGGAAACCAATGCCATGCTGGGCACCACAGGCTCCAGACACATCCAGCAGCTGGGACAATGCACCACAGATCAGGATTCAGGCAGAGCTGGGACAATCCACCACAGATCAGGATTCAGGCAGAGCTGGAACCTCCCCATTTGTGGGGTAAGTGTGGCAGCTGCTCCAGGAACAGAAGGGAATCAAAGCAAATTCCCTGCCTGGGATGGAGATCCTGGGTTTGCAGCCTGGATTTCCCTGAGGAACCCTCCATCCTGCTGGAGATGGATTCTGGACAGGGAGGGAGGGGGGAGGCACCTGAAACATTCTCTGAGCTTTGATTAACACCTGGTTTTGCTTCAAAAGCATCTTCCTGCTTTATCCTGAGTTTGAGCTGCTTCCTGCAGCTCCACAGAGTCCATCTGGGATGTGCCAGAGATCTGCAGCCAGGCAGAGCAGCCCAGCCCCAAAAAACACAGTGTCCTGCCATGGAGAGGGTGTCTCCGTGACCTTCTCCTCTCCAGGCTTCCAGGTTTTGTTTGCTCGAACTCTCAGTTCCTTTTTTATGGTTCCCCCGAGCAGACAGGCTGAGCACAGGCTCTGCTCCCACCATTCTGAGACCAAGATTCCAGCCAGAGCTTGCCAGCCCTGTGGAAAGCAGGTCCTGGGAGCTGGTGGAACCAAATCCCAAGGAAACAACCAGCAAGGCTGCCCTGGTTTTAAAAGAGAAGTTTCCAAGCCCGTTTGTGCCCTTTGAGCAGAGCCAGGGCTGGGATTATCCCAAGGGCAGGTGCACACAGGGATCACCCCCTGGAGAGGCACCTGGAGATCTGGAATTGGGCAGAACTGAAGCGTTTCTGCCTTTGGCTGAGCTCAGCCTCCGTCCCTGCCCAGCCATCCAGGGGCCTCCCAGCCAGGAGCTGCTCCTGCCCCACAGAGAGGATTTTATTGGGATTAAATGAGCGTGTGCACGGCTGGTCCAAGAGCTCTGGGATCATTCACTCCACAGGGATTTTCCTCAGCTGCTCCTCAGCCCTGGCTGGATTTTGGGTGGCAGAACATTGGGGTTTTGGCAGCAGTTTTCTCAGGATCTGCAAAGGAGCAGGCACCAAAGGCTCATAAACTGCAGAATTATGTGCAAGAACAGCTCAAGCTCCATGGAAAATCCCAGCTGGCCCAGTAAGGGACGTTCCCCTCCCTGCTGGGAGCACCAGCACCTCTCACTGAGGTCAAGGCAATCCAAAGAGTCCAACCTTTGAAATTCCAGGGATCAGGACAAAGGTTCCTTCCAAGTCAACCATCACCAACCCCTTGAATCCAAGACACTGGAATTGTCCATGAATGTCTTCCAGTGGAGGAGAGCTTCTTCCAGCTGAAGTCCCAGCCTGAGGAATTGTCCTTTGGAATGGTTCCAACTCCAAGCCCTGGGAGTTCACCACACTCTTAAAGCCTGACTTAACTCCCCAGATGAGGAGCTGGTTTTTCTCAGGGTGACCTTAACTGACTCCCTCAGTGCAATGCACTGAGCCCAGGACAGAGCCAAGGCTTGGTTTCAGCTCTGCTGGCTCCTGTTCCCTGATCCCACAGACTCATCCCTGTGTTTGGTCCCTTCCCCAGAAGAAGCCAGCTCAGCTCCCTGGGTTCAGGGCATTCCCACGTGCTCAGGAATTCCAGCTCTCCAAGGCTCCAGGGGAGCAGAGACCCATCCATCCCAAACTCTGCAAAGCCTGCTCAGCAGCCCGGGGGTTTTTCTCTTCCAGGAGGTTCCTGGCAAACTCTCCCAGGCAGGAACGGTGGGTGGAAGCCAGGGTGGGCTCTGGATGAGTTGGAGATTGTTTTTCATGGTTTTCCTGGGGTGTTGAAAGGAATCCTTCGCTCTCCATGACCTGGGAGCTCCGGGAGTACAGCGGGGTCGTGCTGGAGCTCTGGAGCTCATTAAATCCCAGCACTGAGGCTCAGGAGTTGGAGAGAGCTCCCTGAGCTTTATTGGGGATGTCAGCACCACCTCGGGGGCGGCTCACAGCCCCTCCCTGCCTGCAGCACTCCCAGAGGCTCTCTGGGAAGCCCAGGCTGGAGATGGGATGGGTTTTCCACACCACCAACCCCTCAGGGTTGTGCCCAGGCTCCCTGTGCTGGCACATCCCAGGCGTGATCCCAAAGGCAGGAATGGCTGCTGGGAGAGGGCAGAGGGGGCACATGGGAGGAACTGGCCTCAATGATTCACCAGAAAATGAGGTTTTACATGAAAGGCCTGGATCCAAGCCCTTGTATCCAAAAGAGGTGTGTGGCACACACGAGGCTGTCCCACAGGATCCACCTCCCTGGATCCACCTGCCCCATTTTATCCCATAAATCCTTCCCTGCATTTCCACTTGCTGGAAGCAAATGGCCCCAAGCAGAGACACACAAATCCAACACATTATTTGGATGCAGTGATGGAGCTGCCCCTTCCCTCAGCTCCCTTGTGTCACCTCCTGGAACAGGCCAGGCCTTTCCTGCCTGGACAGAGACAAGGACAGGGAAAAGCCAAATCCATCCCCCAGTTCTGTCCTGCTCGGGCCCAGCTGAGGGAGGCTGATGTCCAAAGGGCACTCAGAGGGAGCAGCTCATCCCCTGAGGGTTGTGCTGTTCAAATCCAGTTTGCTCTCTGGAGGAAAACAACATCCAAAGGCATCCCTGCTTACACCCTCACTGTCATTCCAAAAGATCCCAAAGTGACACTGCAGTCATTGCCACTGTCCTGGCATCAGGAGGAGCTTGTGCCCATCCCAACCCAGCTCCACAAGGCAGCACAGAGGCCTGAGGAGCCTCCCACTGGTTGTAATTAATGATTTTTAATTGGCTGCCGCTGAGGGGAGGCCGACAGCGCTCCCATTAACTCCATCCTCTTCCTTTGGAAGCCCACAGCTGCAAACTCCCTCAGGAAGGCCCTGGTGCCATTGTGTGAAAGGGTAAAGGGGAAAAAAAAGGAACAAAAAGTCGAGACTCTGAGGAGGCGATGGATTTCTCATCTGCTCTTGCTCACGGGATGAACCCGTCACGAGCCGGGGAAGAACCGGCCTTGGAGAGGCCAAGCTGGAGATTTCCCCAAACCCCTGAGGAGAACAACTCCCTGCTAATCCCAGAGGCTCCAGGCCAGCCCTGAATATCCATCAGGCTGGGAAAAAGCCAAGGCTCCAGCTCCAGGCTCTGCTTTCCCTCTTTGTGCTGGTCCTGTGCTGCTTTTTGGGGACTCTGCGGCAGAGACACATCCAAAGGCCACGGGGCCACCAGAACCTCAAAGGCACCAAATTTTAAGGTCTCCAGAAGAAAGAAGCTGATGAACCCCTCCAAGACATCTCCCTCAGCCCTCTGGGAGCTGTGCAGATCTCCCAAAGCAGCAATTCCCCAGCAGAGCAGAGCAGACCACACAGATGGAACCAGCTGGAAAAAAGGGCCTGGATTTCTTGTATCTCTCTATTTTTTTTTTTATATATATATCTCCATTTTTTCTGGTGTTGCTTTAACCTGCAGACAGTAACTCGAGGAGGTGCTGCTCATCTCCTCAAGTCCCTCCTGCCCAACCTTAAATGACATCCAGGCAGACACAGAAAACCCTCTGAGCTCCCTCCTGGCACCATCACAAAGCACAGAAGCCAAGGTGTGAACTCCCTAAAGGTGCCAGCACATCTCCAGAGCAGTCTGACACCCTCAGTGTCCCAAAACTCTCCTTTTTTGCCTGAAATCTGAGTTCATCTTTAAGGCAGCAGTTGCATAAGCACTTCTGCATGTGGTTAAGTTGTAAAACTTGGCCCAAGGTTTCCCTCACTGTGGCTGAAGTGTTATTTTAGGGGGGAGGGAGGTTGTAGACACTGAAAATCCAGACCTACCCAAGCTTCAAATAAGTCTCTTTTTTTGTCCTGCAGACTGAAATTCCTGGAGTTTAAATGCTTGCTCTTTTTTTGGAATAGCACCTGGGAGAAGGTTTAACCCCCTGAACAAGCACTACCTCAGAAAAAAAGGAAGTTTATTAGCTCTGTTCTTTAGAGGAATAGAAATGTGTTATTAACAGCATTGGGGATTATTAAAGCTTGGGGAAAGCAAATTATAAACTAATTCTGTCCTCACCATTTCCTGATTTTTGTGCTTTTCCTGCCCTGGAGAGGGAGGTGCTGCACAAGAGGGGAGGGATGGATGGAAAAGGCCTTCAAGTGCCTTCCCTGCCTTGGATTTTCCTTTCCTGCTTCTCTTCACCTCCCTGTCTCCACAGGCTGGAGAGGGAAACCCTGGGAGTTCCCAGAACCAAAACAGTTTGGAATTTCTTCTCCTCAGCCCTTAATTTGCATGAAATCCTCCTTTTTCTGCACTGCATCTTCTAAAATAATGTGGATAAAATAGGGAAGAAGAGGAAATCCAAACTCTGGCAGTCTGAGTGCAGCCCTTGAGCAAGGAGAACCCAGCACTGGGAGGAGACTCAGGGAATTCCCTCATTCCTGGTAGGGCTGAAACCTGTCCCTAAACCTGTGATTAAACACAATTAACATGAGCTCAATAGCAAACTTTAACAGGAGAATAATTAACACCCAGCTCTGGAGTTGTTCTTTCTCACCCTGTCCTTTGTGATATTGGTAATTTATATAAATTCTAATCATTAGGGGAAAAAAAAATATTATTATTTCTCATGCAAGGTGCAAACAAACCCAGGCTCCTCTTCAATCCAGGATGGTGGAGAGAAAAGAAATTAGGGAAAATACAGATTCCTCTGCTTACCTTGCTTTTGGAAACACTTTTCCATATCCTTGTGAGGTTCCTTGCAGGGGATATTTATCCTCCACAATAATTTCCCGTCCTGCCGCAGTTCCAGTGGCTTTTAAAAGGATGCAAGAGAAAATCCACTAACCTTGAGGCCCTGGGGGCTGAGAGCTCTGCAGATCCCTCACTCCTGAAGGGGTTTCCTGAAGGGAATCCTGTTTTTCCAGGTGGAACAGCACCAATTCCTGGTGGGAAGGATCAGAGTTGGGTTGTGTGTTAGTGTGGTTTGTCTGCGACAAAGCTGCACCTGAAACATGAAATCAAGGCAGGAGGGTTTGAAAAAAGTGGGAGCAGATTTCTGTGAAATTCTCCAGGATTCTCCCTGGGATGTTGTTTTTAAGACATGGATTTCATGAGACCAGGCAGGTGAGCACAAAACCTCCTTGGATCAGCCACAGGTGCCACCTCCTCACGACTGTTCCTCATCTCCAGCAAGGTTTTCCAGGGAAGATGCCATTCCTGGGGGAGGGATGTTTTGCAAGGTGCTGTTCAGCACAAAGTGCTGCTGTCCTCAGGGACAGCACCCACGGGGACAGCTCAGAGTGTCCCTGCTGGCAGGGGATCCACAGCTCCCTCCAGAACCCTGCCAGGTCAGAGGGGCTGGAGCTGTGCTGGGGGTTCTGAGCGGCCTCTGCAGCACCCAGGGGTGACAGGACTCAGAGCAGGGATTCAGGTCAAATTCCCCAGGAAAATCCCTCTCTCTGAGTCAGGGAGTTCAGGCCTCACCAGTCCTGAGTTTCCCAGTTCCTCCTGGGATGTTTTGCAGATTTAGGTGCTGATTTGGGGTCTCTGAGGAAAAAGCCATTATAAATTCCTGTCACTTCTCCCTGGGAGGGTGGGGAGGCCCTGGAATGGAATTCCCAGAGAAGCTGGGGCTGCCCCTGGATCTCTGGAGGTGTCCAGGGCCAGGTGAAGCCCTCCCCACAGCCTCAGGGGGCATGAGCAGCAGTGTCACCACATCCCATGGTGTGGAGGGGACAGCAAGGACTGGACCTGTCATGTCCAGAGTCCCCAGTCAGGAGATCCAAGGTCAGGCTGAAGGTAAAACCGAGCTGGTTTCCACCTCTCCAAGGGTCCCAAAAAGCAGAGAACTGGATGAAAGCCACGCCTGACTCCTCCATGCTGCAATTACAAGCTCCTCATTAGGAACTTTGCTGAAAGCAATGTAATTGAGCCCCTGATGTGGCTCTAGCCAGGGACAAAACACAGCAGGAGCAGCGTGGAGCCTTTATCTCCCCACTCTCCCATCCATTTTCCTGCTCTTTCAGCACCCACGGCCCTGGCTGGGCTCTGCTTTGATGGTTTGTTGGTTCAGGGTGCAATCAGCACTAATCATTTCTCCACCCCAGGATTATTAGGCACGTTTGGGAAGTGATTTCCCACCCCTCAGAGACCCTGCAACTGGATACCCTGTGTGCTAACCCGTGGATTTCCTCCACTTCAGCATATCCCGAGGCCATGAGGAAATTAGCAATCCAAACAAATTCTGCTGGGGTTTCAAAGATGAATTTTTGTAATAACACTGCCCTGAGACTGGATTTGGGGCTGGAGCTCTCTGCAAAAGCAGGACGATGTCCCAGACAAAAAGAGATTTGCCCAAACTTCAGCTCAGTCACGTAGTTTTGTGTCCCCATTCCCTGAACTGCTTCCCCAGATTATTTCTGTCTCAGCACAAATTCAGTCACTTTTCCTTATCCAGAAACTCATCCCTTCCACGAGTTCCAGAGAAAAATGAAAGGGAGCAGATTAAAAATAGAAGAGGAAAAAAAAAAAAAAAAACAAACCAAAAAAACAACAACTTGTTATCTGTACTGATTTTGCTTCTGGCACTTGCAGAGCTGTTCCTTGTTTTGTTTGCTTTATTTCTTGCCTTTTTGTCTCCCCTTTCCCAAGAGAGAACTGCAAAGGTCAGACGCTGCCGTGCTCCGTGTGTCCCGAGGCAGGAGCTGCCTCAGCTCTTGGCAGGCTCAGAACCAGACAGTTCCTAAGGAGAGGCCCTAATCCAGGCTCAGAACCAGACAGTTCCTTAGGAGAGGCCCTAATCCAGGCTCAGAACCAGACAGTTCCTTAGGAGAGGCCCTAATCCAGGCTCAGAACCAGACAGTTCCTAAGGAGAGGCCCTAATCCAGGCTCAGAACCAGACATTTTCTAAGGACAGGTCCCAGTCCTGGCTCAAGAACCAAAAATTTTCTAAGGACAGGTCCCAGTCCAGGCTCAAGAACCAAACATTTTCTAAGGATAGGTCCCAGTCCAGGCTCAGGAAGAGCAGCAGGAGCAGGAATGCTGAGCCATGGGCTGAGAGCAGCAGCCAAATCCTCACCCCAGGGCTGAGCACTGAGGGAAGGGAAACATCCATGGCTGAGGGGAAAAACAGATTTTATCTCTGGGTAAAAAGAGGTGTATGAGGAAAAAGGGGATTTTATGTCTGGGTTAAAAGAGGTGGATGAGGGAAAAGGGGATTTTATCTCTGGGTAAAAAGAGGTGGATGAGGAAAAAGGGGATTTTATCTCTGGGTAAAAAGAGGCGGATGAGGAAGAAGAATGGATTTTATATCTGGGTAAAAAGAGGTGGATGAGGAAAAAGGGGATTTTATATCTGGGTAAAAAGAGGTGGATGAGGAAAAAGGGGATTTTATGCCTGGGTAAAAAGAGGTGGATGAGGAAAAAGAGGGTTTGTGTTGATGAAGACTCAGCAGGTTGAAGATGTAAAAAAGGATTTATTTCAACAGCTCAGTTGGTTTGAGCTGCTCTTCAAGGCACAGGGAAGTTTCTAAAGTGGAGCAAAAACCAGAACAAGGTTTCTTTCTCATCTGTAACTTGAGCCTTGGGTTTATTCAGTGTCATCATTCTGAGGTAATTATGTTTATTCTTAGCATAATTATAATAAAAAGAGAAATATCACTGATGCAGAGCTCTGAGCTGGTGACAGCTGAAATTCATGGATGAAATACTCTTAATATCCCACCAAAAGGGGGTAGGTGCTGCAAAAGGAAGGATGATCCAAGCTCAAAGGGACAGAAGGTCCAGGAACACAGGGAATGGGACTAAAGGAAGCACTGAAATGCCATTGGAATTTTGCATTTTCACTGTTTGCTTGGAAATTTTGGTGCTGCCAAGGGCAAGGGGCAGCAGGGGAGAAGGAGCAGATTGAAATGAGAGCAGGATATGGGATGAGGACAGCACAAGTCCTGATGAGTTTTTGATGTGACAGGGAAGAAAAAGCCAAGGAGAGGAAGTTTGTGAATGGATCTGATCTGGGCAAAAGGCAGCGCCCAGCGAGGCCAAGAGCAGAGGATGTTGCATTCAGGGAGATGTGATGAGACAACAACTTGGCCACCAGTTTGAGCTCAAAAGGTTGAGCTCTTCGGGCTGAAAACATTTAGGGCAGGAAAACAGGAAGATGTTGACTGGCCAGAAAAAGCAGGAAAATCTCTCCCCACCACCTGAAGTGCATCAGCTGAGACAAGTCCTCTCAGGAGATTTTCCTTCCCCTCCCACAATGTGCAGCTTCCTCCTTTCGCTCTGCTTCCCATCCCAGCTTTCTGCTGTCATGTGGATGATTTGGATCATCTGTGTCTCTCCTGCACAGGACCTGACCCAGGCAAGCAGGGCTTGTAAACCCGGGGCCTTTTGATGTCTGCAGCAGGCAGCCAGGCTGCTGGAATTTATGGTTTCCAAGGAGGACAGGGAAAGGGAGAAATTTATGTTAGGAAAATGTGACTGTCATCTTCGTTTATCTCCCAGTTTTGTAATGGAAAACAGGCATTTCACAAACACATCCCCACAAAAACCAGCGTGACACGGTCTGGGGAGCTGAGCACGTTAACCACGAGCTGCCCCATAAATATTAATAATAATAATAAATATAATCTCAATAATAATGCTGCAATAAATCACACACCAGCTGCAACATCCCATCCCCATGCACCTGGCAGGCTGGGAAACCCTCGAGGAGAGGCAAAGCTGCTGCATCTCTTCCCTCTTCCCATCCTTCATGGTGTCTGGATCAATCAGAAAATCCTTGGATCCTCTGGATCCAAACCCCCCACGCTCAGTGCAGCAGCTCTGCAGCATCCCACAGGCAGCAAACAAAGTGTGGAGCTCCACCAGGATGCTCCAAAGTTCAGGAAAGCCCATGCTGAAGGCAGGGGTGACCTGGAACCCTGCAGCTGGAGCAGGTAGATCAGGAGAGCAGCTCAAGCTGAAGGAGTTAAGCCACACAAATCCAAGTGCTCCCATTTTGAGATGAAATCCACACAAATTTGCATTCCCGCTCCATGAGTTTGTTTGCAGTCCTTGGCAGCTCAGGAGGACTTTTGGATTTACAGCAGGAAAGAGCAGAGAGTCTGCTCCAGAACCCCCCCTCAGCTCAGGAAAACCTGAATTAAGAGCTCACCTATTGCATCTGGTACCAAAAAATCCAAATTCCCCCCTGCTCCTGACCTTCCCACCGAGCCACTCCCAATATCTGAACCATTTTCCACGGGAAGTGTTTCCATACTCACCCTGGAGGAGGCGGTGGCACTGCTGCTCCTGTCCTGCCCTGCACCCAGCGCCCCGGGCACTTTTAAATGTGCTTTTCCTTTGACAGGGAGCTGATTGCAGAGCTCTGGGATTACGTCTGCATCTCCAAATCTTTCTTTCTCAGCTGGAAAGTCTCAAGTTCCAAGCTGGGATTCCCTCTCCACCCCCTTTCTCCAGGAGTTAACCCTCCTTTTGCTGGAAGGGTCTGTCTGGTCAGCACCCACCACAATCTCAGGGACTAAAGGAAGAGGGAAGGGGGCATTTTAAAAGAAAAATCAGTGTTTTCTTGGGTGCTCTCTGCTTATTAACTCTGTGCTGTAGGAAAGCTCTTTTTAATTATGATATTTTTGATTCTGGACTTTCAGAAACCAGCCCCAAAGGATTAGAGGTTTCAAGGCTTTTTAAAATTGCTTTTATCTCTCTTTTTTTTTTTTATTAGACTGTTGATCAGTCTGTGGGTTTCCAGCCAGAAATTTGCTGTCCCCCACAAACAATGGGGACAAGAACCCATTGTTCCTCTGGTCAGAACCCAGTAAAAAGCACTTTTAGCCCAACTCAACCCTCCTACTTTGGGAACTTCATGTGAGCAAGACATTTATTTCCTCAAGATTAGGAATGATTTCTTCCCCAGAAGGGCTGCCCAGCCTGGCCTTGGCAGTGCTGGGGGATGGTTGGACTTGATGGCCCTAAAGGTCTTTTCCAACCTGAATGATTCCTGATTCTCTAAATTTAGGGTATTTCCCACATTTTTGGGTGGTGCTTTCTGGCACAAGGAGGGAACGTTCTGTGACAGAGCCTGGGAATGGATCCAGTGACTCTGGACCGTGTGGATCCAGGGATCCTGGATCTTGGGATCAGCCTTGCACACCACCCCAGGCTGCCACACACCATTCCCACCCTATTCCCATTCCCATTCCCATCCCATCCCATCCCATCCCATCCCATCCCATCCCATCCCATCCCATCCCATGGCCCCTGATGGCCCCGTGGGGCTGCATTTGGTGACATCTGGCAGTGGCAGAAGGGACCTAAAGATGAGGAATCCTCCACTCCAGAGATGTTTGGGCATTACTCCTCCTCCTCCACACACTGCCAATCCCTCTGCCTCAATTCCCACCTGGATTTCCTGGCTTGCAGTTCCTGCAATTCCTTCCCTGCCCAAACTGAAGAGCTTTTCCCCAATTTTTGTTCCCAACAGCAAAACTCCAACCATGAGCATTTCAATTTACCCTCAACCTGATGAATTTGCACAGGGATTAAAGCTGCAGAGATCTGGACTTGGAGCCCAGAGCCTGAGGGAGCTCAAATCCAAGGACACCTGTGGAGCCCAGAGCTGGGATTCCAGCAGGACTGGAGCAGGGAATGACCCAGGTAAATCCCAAAATCAAACCAAAACCCCTCCAAAAACCCCACCTCAAAATGTTCAACCACTTCCTATCAATGAATTTGATCAGTGCCAAGAGTGTTGTGTTTGCTCAAAGAAAGGATCAGCACGGAAAACTGTCAATCCATGCAAAGACATTCCAAGGTTTTTAAGGGAATATTCTGATTTTCTGGCAGGAAAATGAAGACATTCCACCTTTTATAATATGGAAAATAAAAGGGAATCATTCTTGTCACTGAACTCAAGCTTCACTGAGCTCTTTGCCACACGAGAAAACTTCCATGCAAACTCAGGGAAGTGTCAGAGGGGGAAGAGCAGGGATGCACAGTTTATTTCTGGAAAATCCTGAGGCAGAACCTGCCAGAGGAGCTGCTGCTTTCGTTCTAAAGCTCAACTGAACGCAACTCCCAGGAATTTCAGGCAGAACCCAAACCAGATGTGATCCCCCCAGATGTTTACAGACTCCTTCAAAACCCAGCAAGGGATAAACAAAACGGGAAAGGAAAAAGAAGACGGAAAATCCCCCCCAAGGCTCTCCCCTGCCTACCTCCAGCGCTGCTGCTCCTGGGATGAATGAGGAAATTTGGGAGCTGTTTATGCCAGAAAAGGAGGAATTTCCCAGGACCCCCCTCCCTGGGCTGCAGAGAGGGGGGAAAGGCAACCTGAGCATGGAAAAGGAGGGAGGGATCCAACCAAACCAACAAACTGTTCCTCGTTTTTCTTTTTTTTTTTTTTT